>JANAVB010007362.1:0-29177 GCA_029216955.1 Iris pallida
AAGAAAAGAAAAGTCTTCAATCTGCACAAATCAGAATGGAATCACTCACTTCTGATTATACTAAGTTATATGACACTTCCAAAAGGTTGGAAATTAGGTTAGAAAAACAGCCTGAGCCTGCTGCTTCCTATCCTAACACGTGTCACTTACCGAGAATTCGGAACATTCCCAAGCCAAACACTGTCAGACCAAACCATATAAAACCTTTACCCCAAAAGGTTAAGCCCAAACATGATCATAGGTATGCATTATTCTATACTAGAAAACCAAACCTACCAACCATGCACACCACTCAGCTTTCAACACTCGACATGCACAATGTCATTATTGTGGCCTCATTGGTCATATATCATCTGCATGTAGAATGAGAAAGCTTGTAGATTTAAATGTTTATGCTTGGATACCTAAAGCTAACAATTCAGGACCCTACAAGAAATGGGTACCAAAGGTTTCATCTGTAAACTGTTTTGTAGGTGGAACACCCTTCACATGCTAGAAGCAAATGGATCCTCGACAGCGGTTGCTCACGGCATATGACCGGTGACGCTACCCTATTTGCAATACTGTCGAAGAAGAAGAAGGAAGGTTATGTTTCCTTCGGTAATAATTTAAAAGGGTATATTATTGGTATCGGTGATGTTGGTAAGTCTTCCTATCCCGTGATTAAAGATGTATGTCTGGTTACCGAGTTGAAATATAATCTGCTCAGCATAAGTCATCTAGCCGATCATGGTTATGGTATCAACTTTGGCAAAGACAAATGTACTATAGTTGATAGCTCAACTGGTAGTACTATCTTTGAAGGAATCAGGGAAGACAATATATATGTTTTCTATCTGTTGGAAGAAGCTAACATTTCAGGTAGATGCTTAATGGCCAAAAGTGATGAGAGTCATCTATGGCACATGAGACTCGGTCATGCAAACATGGATACAATTTCAAGATTATCCACAAAGAAGATAGTACGCGGTTTACCAGACATAACATTCAAGAAGGATTCGGTATGCAGCCAATGTAAAAGAACAAGGCTACCAGATCCACATTCAAGTCTGTAAACGCAGTATGTACTACTAGACCTCTACAATTGCTACACATGGATTTATTCGGTCCTAGCAGAGTTGCTAGCCTCGGAGGTAAATTATATGCATTTGTTATTGTAGATAATTTTTCTAGATACACGTGGGTATATTTCTTGACACGCAAGAATGACGCATTATCCGAATTTGTCGTCTTTTGCAAGAAAGTACAAAATGAAAAAGGTTACATGATCACTCGTATTAGAAGCGATCATGGAGGCGAATTCAAGAATGCTGTTTTCGAGCAATTTTGTGACACACACGGTTTTATACACGAGTTCTCCTGCCCTAGAACTCCACAACAAAATGGAGTTGTGGAACGTAAGAACAGAACTCTAACCGAAATGGCCAGAGTGATGTTAAATCAATTTAGCCTACCCAAATACTTCTGGGCTGAAGCTGTCAATACAGCTTGCTTTGTGCTCAATAGAGTTCTAATTCGACCCAAATCGAAGAAGACTCCATTTGAGTTATGGTTTGATAGAATTCCTTCAGTTTCATACTTTAAGATTTTTGGCTGTAAGTGCTTTATTCTTAATACTAAAGACAACTTGGGAAAGTTTGACGAAAAGGCCGATGAAGGTATATTTCTAGGTTATGCGGCCAAGAGCAAAGGGTACAGAGTCTTCAACAAACGTACCATGATCATCGAAGAATCAATCAACGTCACTTTTGATGAAATGAACCAAATGACTCTCGATGACAGTGATGAAGATCTGCCTACATCAAGCTCAACATCAGCTGAACCTGAACCAAGCTCTGCACTAGCTGAACCCCCTAGAGGAGATCCAGGAACCAGCTACCTACAGAGTCTACCGAAAAGGTTAAAATTCACAGCTGATCATCCACAAGATTTGGTTATTGGTGACATTACCAAAGGAGTAAGTACTCGATCATCCAGTAGAGATATTGTTTCTAGTGTTGCATTTAATTCACAGCTAGAACCTAAATCTATTGATGAAGCATGTAGTGATAGTTTCTGGATAGATGCCATGCAAGAGGAATTGAACCAATTCGAACGGAATCAAGTTTGGGAACTTGTTCCCAAGCCTATTGATCATCCGGTCATTGGCACCCGTTGGGTATTCCGAAACAAACTGAATGAGGATGGTTTAGTAACTCGTAACAAGGCTCGACTCGTAGCTCAAGGATACAATCAAGAAGAGGGTATCGACTACGATGAGACTTATGCCCCAGTTGCGAGATTAGAATCCATTCGAATGTTATGTGCATTTGCATGTTTTCATGATTTCAAACTTTTTCAAATGGATGTAAAAAGTGCTTTTCTAAATGGCTTTATAAAAGAAGAAATTTTTGTAGCACAACCTCCGGGTTTCACGGATTTCAAAAATCCTGACCATGTTTTCAAGTTGAAGAAAGCCTTATATGGTTTGAAACAAGCCCCTCGTGCTTGGTATGACCGTCTAAGCTCTTTTCTACTTGACAACAGTTTTTCAAAAGGAAAGGTTGACACTACACTATTTATTAAATCTTTTAATGGCAAGCTGCTTTTAATTCAAATCTATGTTGATGATATCATTTTGGATCCACTGATGAATCTCTTTGTCAAGAATTTTCTAAGTGTATGCAGAATGAGTTTGAGATGAGCATGATGGGAGAGCTGAAGTTCTTTCTCGGATTGCAAATCAAACAAACCAACAATGGGACGTTCATTAATCAAGCCAAGTACACAAAGATTTGCTAAAGAAGTTCGATCTGGACAATGTCAAACCTATTGGCACTCCGATGGCAACTTCAACAAAGCTTGATTCTGACGAACAAGGCAAGCCAGTCGACACACGTAAGTATCGAGGTATGATTGGTAGTTTACTTTACTTAACTGCTAGTCGTCCAGATATCATGTTTAGTGTTTGCCTGTGTGCACGTTTTCAAGCTAACCCAAAGGAATCACATCTGACCGCAGTTAAGCGTATCTTCGATACCTTAAGGGCACTTCTTCTGTCGGCTTGTGGTATCCCAAAACTAAATCCTTTGACCTTATTGGTTATTCGGATGCAGATTTTGCTGGATGCAAGGTTGATAGAAAAAGTACTAGCGGTACATGTCATTTCTTAGGCAAGGCTCTAGTCTCTTGGTTTAGTAAAAAGCAAAATTCTGTAGCCTTATCAACAACAGAGGCTGAGTATATCGCCGCAGGACGTTGTTGCGCTCAGATTTTGTGGATGAAACAAACCCTAGAAGACTTTGATTTATTTTTTACACATATTCCCATTTTTTGTGATAACACGAGCACCATTAATTTGACTAAGAATCCTGTATGTCATTCTCGTACTAAACATATCGAGATTAGACATCATTTTCTTAGAGATCATCATCAAAATGGAGATATAAACCTTGTGTACATAGATACTGAAATCAATTAGCTGACATCTTCACTAAACCTCTAGCGGAAGATCGTTTCAATTATTTACGTCGAGAATTAGGAATTTGGACGTCAATAATATTAATTGATTTTATTTTATGATTATATATCATTATGCAAAAACTGTGTTAGAGACAAGCTAATAAAGAGTCTGTCTGTCACCACAACTACGGTTGAAGTGAAGCGGTACTTAAGAGTTCCCCAGTGAACCTCCGCCAGCTGGACAGTACTCCTACAACTAATCTGAGACAGTCGCTGTGTAACGACATTTAATTCATAAAATATCGTTAATTATGTTATTTGAAGGCTAAAATAACTAATCTTTGAATTAAATATTTGCAACGAGTCAATGAAAAAGAAGTAGCAAAAATCAACCTGAAAGAACCCTAGGCGAATTCGGCCAGAGCTCTGACCGAATTCGGCCCGAGTTCGGTTGTAGGTATCTGTGTATATATCCAGAACCCGAGAGCTTCTTCTCTTTCATTGCTTCCAAACTAATTACAACAGCAGCAGCAGCCGACCCCGACCTCCAAACCCTAGTTCTTCACCAATCTATTGCTTCCAATCTACTTGGTGAAATCCTTCCAAAATTTAGAATCGTGCGGAGATCGTTCTTCTCTACAACATATCCAATTTTCGTGAGGTATAACTCCCTCTCTCTCCACCTTTCAAATTAGTACTTTTTATTTCAATGGCACCTAGATTTAATCCGTCTAAGAGGAAGAAGACCACTCCTAGTGAGGAAGGGTCCTCTTCGAATCCTCACACGGATTCTTTATTTTCGCCGGTCCAAAAGAGCGACGGCGCTTTCGATGGGTTCTTCTTTCAAACCCTCGATCAAGCTTTATTATGGTACGGTGACTTTCCACCCGATCCATATGTAGCGGCACTCCGGTTAAATGGACGGTATTCCCTGATCATCGTCACTTATTTGAGGCATTAGGGTTACACTTACTTGTTAAACTGTGCTTCCCAATAGCTACTAATGCCATTAGATTGTTCTATTGCAATCTCGTAGTTAACACTTTTGACGTGAGCACACGTGTTGGAGGCATAGACATTGAGTTCAATGATGTCCTCCTAGTGGAGATTCATGGTATTCCCAATGAAGGTGAACCGCTAGTTGATATCACGGAATTCGATTTCCCCGAAGGCACTACACTCACGAGTTTCAAAACGGAACTCTGTACACCTGACAGAGTACGTTCTGGAAAGTTCAAGGCTAACAACCTGAACTTGTTTAACTACGAATTGCATCGCATCATCTACTCTACTCTTCTTCCAAAATCCACTTCCAAGGATGATGTGACTTCGCTTGAGCTGTCCGCTATGTACCATATTCTTAAGGGGATTCCTTTTTCCACCCCTAAGACAATTATTCAGATGATGGGACGTTGTCGTGCTAGAGATCGAAATCTCTCTTACGCGATGATTTTCCCTCGTATCTTTCAGCGATTTGAGATCGATCTATCGACTTGTACTCAGGACTCTGAGCCCAAGTTACACTACAAGAAATTACATTTTTAGCAACATGTTTTAGCGACATAAGGTCTTTTATGTCTCTAAATGCTATGTTTTTACATGTATTGGCGACATGGGTTCTAGTATGTCGCAGAATCCACATAAATTTCATTGGAGGGAAACGAAATACTAATCCCGCCAAAAATCCTTACATATTGCGACAGCCACATGTCGCAGAAAGTCACTAATTTTCTGCGACATGTGGTACATGTTGCAGAAAGAATTATACGTTCGGCGACATAAATGGTACATGTCTCAAAAAGACATAATATGTTTGGCGACATAAACTTACGTAGGGAAATACGTTGGATTCTATTAAAATAATTAAAAAGAAAAGCATACAAGCAACTTCTAATAATGACCCCTCCACAGTTCAACTTTATTCATCTTCTGATCCTTGTTTTGAGCCTCCGACTTCCACAACCAAACCCTAGAAAAATCAGAAGAACCCAACCCAAGATGCAAAAATTGATAAGGAAGGCAAAAGAAGAGGTCAATCCCTCTTGATCGAGCCAAGGAAGAAAAGAAGAATCACAATCACCACCTAAAAAAGAGAGAAAGAGAAGATGGGGAAAGATGTCTTCCCATGAGAAGGTGAGGGCCTCCCACGTCCTGATCATACACGACGGCTCGAGGAGGAAGGCCTCATGGAAGGACCCCGAGGGGAGCACAATCAGCACCACATGGGACGCCGTATTGCCCGCCTCGTTGCCCTCGCCAGGATATCGATTCTGGGGCCGGGCGGTTCGAGGACGTCGCGCCAAACACTTCAACTGTAGTTCGCCAAGCGCGGGGGTGACCTCGGTCAGTTTCCACCTCTCCGAACTATTTTTCTTAGGGCTAAGATTACGGGATCTAATTTTGGTGTTATGTAGTAGTAGTTTTCGTGAAAATGTTTGATGAAATAGATTTTGAGTTTAGGGTTAGGATTCAGTGTATGATGTAAAACATTTTGGTACATTAAATTTAGTATTATTTATGCTTTATAGACACAAATAAGGCGTATATATTCTGAAAATCTTTCACCAAAAATAGAACTTGTAGTAATAGTAATAATCAACTTTTATTATTTGGTGCTATTCGAAGTATCTTATGGCATAATAGTTTCTTATATGTTTAGCTGTAATATGATCACAATTCACAAAGTATGAATTCTAATTGCTCCTTGAAGATTGAAAGAAACATGTTTCAGATATATCAGATAATTATAAGTTTTAGATAACTATTTTTCGTCATTCTTTAACATTTATTTAACGAGCAGTATTTGATGTGTGATAATTGTCATTACTAATTTTTATGTATAGATTTTTATTCATATATAGTAAGGTGTGGCTCATTGGTTATGATGTGATGTGGTAAATCACATAAGCTGCAGTATGCAATTGTTAGCACGTAATATTATAAAGAGTTGCGAAATTGACCCACCTTTCGGATGGGCCAAAACCTTGCTCTAAAGAAGCTGGAACCTGTCCAAGCCTTCGTTTCCAGATGTAGAATCCAACTTCGACTTCGGCTTCAACAACAAATTCGAAAATATTACCCTCAAATCTGGAGAGGGAAAAAATCGAGCATGGAAGTTGTAGGTCTTATTTCCAAATTATGGTGGTACACTGAAAACATATCTATGTAACAAAATATACCATAAATTTCCTTTAGCTGCATAGTGCAGATCACAACATGAACAAATAGGTGCTGGTATAGATATATGGGCAGGTCTGCAACAGATCCAGTATACCGGCCAAACATGACGGATCATTGTCCAACACTGAAACAAAAGAATAGTAAATATAAGCGGAATAGGAATATGCAATGGGAATTTTAAGAAGATAGTTTATTTAGGATTAGGAATAGGCAATGGGAATTTTAAGGTGATAGTTTATTTAGGAATAGGCAACCAAAGTGCAAACTTGAATAAAATCTCTAACTCACAATGAAACAATCCAAATAAAACTATTGCTCCTTCCAAGTCTTGGTCATGATACTAATTATCAAACGTAACCAAACATTCTTAATAATTAGAAAAAACCAAAAAAAACAGAAAGATTAAAAAATCAATACAGATTAGTCGTTGTGTTTATGTTTAAACTAATCCCGCTTGGAGTGTCCTGGCACCCCCTTTTATTGTACCATCAACATGAAGATTAAAATCCAAAATGTCGCTTCGAGGTTGATATTTAAATATTGCAAAATGAAGGCTTCAAGGTTGAGTAACCTCTTCCTAAAGCAGGTTTGTCAAGTTTAAATTGCATAAAGCCCCAGATCTCCCAACCAATCCTCATGTATAACTATAACCATGTTCTTTTATTAGATTGCAACTTTATAGATTTTGATAGTATTAGTCCCGATATAGATCGAAGATATATCATAGAGGCCAGGAATAGAGATTCACGCAAGACCTTACAGTCTGCTCTTTGTTCCTGTTTGATCCTGATATTATTGTTGAGATTCAGAGATTCACACAAACTAAGTTTTCTCTTTGAAAAACTCAACTCCAATGAGATTCCTTTATAATGTATCAGACAAGGATGCTTAATGTTACATTTGTGAGGTTTATTAATTTATCAGCTTGATTTACATGGAGCTTATTGTGTGCTCTTGCATCACTTCAAGTTGTTATCTTCACTGTGTCTACTAAGGATTCATTTAAGACTTAGTTATGAAAACTGAGTTTTGAAGACGAAGTTGTAGTTATGAAAATTGAGTTTTGAAGACAAAGTTGTGTTAACAGAATTTTGATAAACAAAACCAAGATAAGCAAAATTTTTGCATTTGGGATTTGGTTTCGAAAAACGGAAGTTGTTTGGGCAATCATAACAAGATCAGTATTTTGTATGTATAAATTAGCAAACGAACATATCCTTACATTATGAATATTCATTCCATCAGTAAACCTTATATTTAAAATTATGATTCCAATAGAATTTATAATTTAAAATCTAATCAAATTCAAAATTAGTGTAAAAAAATCAAATCTATAATTCTGGCTCAATCTCATCTATAATTTAGAAGCTAACCAATCTTAAATTTAATCTATTTTAATTTAATATAATCTTTGCTTATAAAAATAAAATAGAAGAAAAAATAAAGAGCTAACACGATCTATGAGATACAGATACAAACCCTTTATTGGCTTAGTATATATAGCCATTCCACAATGTTTGCAAAGTACATTGTACTCCTTCCATGTATTACAACGAACTATGTCTCCCCCTTGTGTGAAATCCTACATGCAGCACCTGTGCAAAGATGGAATCCAAATCAAGGGAAGTTGTTATGGCTCTGATGATCTACTCCGTCCCTCGGAGCAACTTTAAACCGCTCTACCCAGCTTAGAAAAGTTATTATCTCTCCATATGACCCCCGTTACAGGTATAGTGAGATACCTATGCCGTGCTTTTGATAACTTGTAAAGATTGGGAAGAACCACCTGCTTCACTCTTTCTTTCTTTTTTATGTATTGAACTCATAGTCTAAGAGATATTCCTCATCCCCCTGGTTATCTACTCTGCCTGGATTTGCCCTTTTGAATTTGCATTCCTAAGGTACTTGCCAGATGAGCTCTTCTTTGCGGATAACATAGTTAATGGATTCTTCGCCATTGATATTGTACTCACCTTCTTTGTTGCTTACATCGACCACAAAACCTACCTTATGATTGACGATCCAAAGGGCATTGCAGCCAGGTTAGCAAAAAGGCTACATCTATTTTATTATATGGAAGCTTCATTTAGAAATAATTTCTCTAAATAATTTCCCTAAGGTCCATGTGAACTTTTAGTACAAGGCACATTGAGTTTTGCGCAACTTGATATTGTAGGTATTTGACCTCTTAGTTCATTTTTGATGTCTATTCAACTGCTCCATTTCAACCAATCAACCTCATATTCACAAAAAAGGCAAATGCCTCGATTTGAAGGTCCTCAATCTGCTCCGACTCTGGCACCTACATCGTGTTAGCTCTTTGTTTGCAAGGTCTGAGATTTTTGCCTTGCTTCAAATATATGAATTGCTTTTGTTATAAAAAGACTAATGAACAGTGTTTCCCATTAGGCTTGAGAAAGACATTCGGTTTAACTACTTCTGGACACGTTGCACAAAACTTGTCTCAGTAAGTTTTGTTCACTTTTTTCATTCTTTCCTCTGTCACACCAAAAAAAAATTGATGTTTCCATGTGTTTATATACTCTTTGTTAACTACATGTAACTTTATTTGTAATTTACTATGCTGGATGCTTCAATTACTTTATTGCTGACAGATACCCAAATCCAAGGCGAATCTGGATCGGTGCAGTAATGCCAAACTTCAGGGAAGGAAGCCTTTGGGTATAGTATGTAATAGCAATGTACTAGTCTATTACGACACTGACAACAACGGGTTATGGAGACCTGCATGCTCAGAACATGCGAGAAATTTATTTGATATATTCTACATGCTCTTCAATTTGGGATTGACTGCGTACCTCATTGGAAACATGACAAACCTTGTTGTTCATGGAACCAGCCACACCAGAACCTTTGTAAGTTACTTTGCGCCCAATTTTGCGGCTCTAGTCATGTTTTTGCTACTCAGTTTATTCTCTAATTATGTTTACTCCTATAATATGTTTACTCCCAGATTCGGTTTTAGAAACCCTATTGGTATTTGTATTTACACTCAACACATAGTTATGAATGATGTACTGGTTGGCGGTCCTTTCTTTCATCATATTGACCTGATGTTGTGACTCTGAATTTGGGTTCTTGCCGAGTCAATTGCACTACACAGTTAGAGATGCACCTTTGTGTGCCAACTATAATATAACCTCATTTGTTTTACTTATTTTGACAGGTACAAGTGAGCGGGTGGCTGACATTAAAACATGTGTACATGCAATGAAGTGTCTTACTAGTTTCTCTGAGGCAGTTGGTCCAGGATTTTTTTGTAAGGGTAAGCAGAAATGAGTTTACACTGGATTTTCTCACATTTATTCATAATTTTCTTATGTTTTTACATATTAAGAGGTTGAAAGTATATTTTTATTACAACATTTTCAACCAGTTATTATTATATGACAGCTTTACAAAATCATGAATGAGCACAAGAACCCAAAGGTTCTCAGTGAGGGAATTCTATGGATGGTCTCTACAGTAGATGATTTTGGTTATAAAGAGTTGCAATGATTTTCCCTAACCTATGTTTAATGTGTCTGTTATTTACATCATCTTTTTCTCGAATATTGTTTGTTTGAAAATGCATGAAAATTAACATATACGCACTTTTTATTCACCTACCAACAATGAACCCCTTGTTGATCTTCTGTTCTTTTTGAAGCCATCTTCTTTCTCCGCCCCACCAAATATCTACTTAATTGTTTCTCTGTGTCAGACCTTTCTGTATGCCATTGTGTTACCCATGCCACATGATGTTGTTCTGACCTTTCTTCATTTTAGAACTTCAAAAAAAAGTTATTCAAGATTCTAATTTATAGTAATTGGTTGAACAATCAACGATCATATAATGAATTTAGTAATGCTAATCTTACTACTACCTACCTAAAAATGACAAGGAATTTCTGGCAGCTCCCAAAAAAAACAAGTTTATCATTTTCAATTACTTTGAATTTTGAAATGCTATTATAGCCCAGTCAACACTAAGGAAGTACTATGCTTTTGATCCTTTGTCCTCAAATGTTGGAGGAAGTACTATGCTTTTGGCTTCTTTGTCCTCAAATATTGGAGGAAAACATGTTTATTCCTATATATCTGCATTTAAAAATCATCAATTTTTCTCATCCCAAATAAATATAGTTGAATACTGAAAAATTGGACATACTTAGATTATACTGTGAAGGATGCATGAAGCACCATATGCCAGGGCCAGACTTGTGAAAAACTACGACTCATGGAATTCTGTACCTTTGGCATGGATAGCTAGGAATAAGACATTAGCAGAAGCGACCATAAGTATAATAAAGAAAGCTTCTGGATATTGTTCTTTCTTCTTTGAACTTCTTGGTGAGAATATACCTTGAGCTGGTTACATAATGATACCTGCCTTTTCCTTGTCTAATTTAAATTATTGATTTTAAATGCATCTTAGGTGCTCCAGGGACTTCTACTGCTTGACAATTGTTGTCTGATAACTTTTACCATGTTCAACATGTTTGTGACTTTGGCTTATCAAGGTTGAAGCACCACACCTTTTTGTCATCAAAATCAACTGCCAAAACAGTAATCCTTTGCCAGCTATTATATTATCAAGTATTTCATTGATTGTTCATTATCTTAAAGTCTCATGTTCTAACTGTCCGTGGTTTGTGAGGTTTTATTCCATTATAAATTACTTCAATTCATTACACAATACTGCCAAATCAAATCTTATTCTTGTAAATATTCTTTTATGATAAAATGAATTTATTGGATATTCTTCGTTGCAAAACAAATATTTGAAGTTGATTATTTATAACTAAAATTTCAGATGACACATTATATTCTTTTAAATGTAGTTTGCAGTATCGCCCGATACTAATACGGTTTAACATGTCCATATCCGATACCGATAGTTGCCGATACTGAATGATATCGATGTTTGATTATTTTTGCATATAAGTCCCTTAAACCTTTCATTCTTTTAGTATACATATTTTTTTACTTACATTTTTTTTTAAATTTTTTATGCAGGATCAAATGGACACAAACAAGATGCCAATTTTTGGGGAAGACATTATATCATGAGATCTATTGTATGCTAATTTTTTGGGAAGACATTAAATTCATATGTTTTTGTATATATTATAGTTGTCTAGTTTGAATACAATACGCTTGTGAAAATACAATATATTTTTTGAATGGGATACTTGAAGTTGTTAAAATATTGCATTATGGATTATTTTATAAAGATATGTTTGATGAGATATTGGATATTGTGTTGGGTTTACGGTAACTTGTTGCTCTTTGTTATCAAGTTCTATTAATACAAATTTTAATGTTTGTAAGTTATTTTCGAAATAAATTTTTAAATTTATGTTGGAAAAATGTAAGCAAAAATAAAATAAATAAATAAAGAAAAAATAGCTTTCGCGACATCAAGAAGTATATTTATATTTGGCTACATTAGCTTTTGCGACATCAAATTGTGTAGCAAAAAGTGTATTTACATTTGGCTACTTTAGCATTCGCGACATCAAATTGTGTAGCAAAAAATATATTTACAATAATTTAAAAAAAGAAGTAGACTTTTGGCGACATGTGTTATGTTGTTAATGTGTTACCTTTCTGCGACAAACCAGACACATGTCGCCAAAAGTTATTTTTAAAAAATATATGATATGTCGCCAAAAGTGATTATATTCTGCGACATGTATGATTTCGTGTCGCCAAAGACTTTCCCAGACAAGGCTACAGCGACATGTGTGCGACATAGACAAATATGTCGCCGAAATTATTTGGCGACACAAATATAACTTTACGCAACATATTGCTTATGTCGCTAAAAATGCATTTTCTTGTAGTGTTACTCCAGCTTTCTCGTCGCAGTCGGACTGCTTCAGCTCTACCTCCTGCTCCTCCTACTGCACCATCTTCACCACATCAGCCGTATGCCATGACTTTTGAGGGCATACATCAGCATTTATCAGCTTTGCACGTCTCGATGACGGACATGGCTCGCGAGCGAGAGTTCCGCGATGTCACCCGTTACCAGGCGATGGCAAACTCCTTGGCCGATCTGCATTTTGCCCAGACTGGTCACTCTGCTGCTTCCATCCCTCGTGATCCAGCTTTTTCGGGTTACCGCTGTGAGGATGAGGCTGTTCATGCCTACTTCCAACCAGGTAACGCCTATGACTGGTATCGTGCACCTCAAGATTACGTTGGTGAGTATATGCTGGCGCCCCTATCATCCTACTGGCGTGGTACTTTGGTGCTGGTACTTCCGGTCATGCTGCCATGCTGCTGATGATATGATGAGGATAGTGATGAGATCTGATTTGATTATTAGTGATATTCTATTGTATACTTGGAAATGCTCCGACATTCCAAGTTTTATCATTACTTTTTATCAGTACTTTGTAGTTTGCTATCAGTACTTTTTATCTTCATAGACATGTTTTTGATGTTTCATTTATGACATCTCAGTTTATTTCAGCATTTTGTTTCAGCACTATTTCTTTATACTGCTTCTCCATTTTAAACTGCCTGTGAAATAGCATGCCTGAGATTTTTTTTTATGTTTTTGAAGCAATACATGCCTGTGATGATAATTTGTAGAAACATTACATGCCTGTGATGCTATATCTCTAATTCTTATACTATATTTCTTTTATTTTGTTTTCTCGCTATTTGTTACTTATGCATTGATTGCGGGGGAGTCTTCTGCATTTAATACGGGGGAGCCTTCTCTTGTGCAATTATTTTGCTAAGTGACAAAGGGGGAGAAAATTAAAAATGATCTAACATTTTTTTTGAGTTAAATACAGGTTATGAACAATTTCTACTTTTTGATATTTTTGAACAAGCTTGAACTAGCTTAATGTTATATCATTCATAGTTTGTCAATTATCAAAATGGGGGAGATTGTTGGCCCATTGGTCATATGGTCAACCTGATTTTAATAATTGATCAAAACTCTGTCTGGATATACGAAGCTTGTTGGGACATCTCAGCTTCTTGGACATAAGCAAGATTGGATATTCACTCCGTTCAAAACTGAAGATCTATTTGCCTACTTGAGTCTGTACTTCCTATGCAATGTAATTTTCACTTTATTTGAGTCTAGGAATACGTTGTACACCGAGTCGTACTGGCAAATAGGCTATCCCCAAAATAGTTCAAAATATTTTTAAAATGACCTATCAAAATGTTTACAAAAAGGTTTTCAAAAAGGTTTTCAAAAATCACCAAAATCTATTTTTAAAACCCTAACCTAACCCTGATAGAACTCGGCCAGAGTTCGGCCAGAGTTCGGCCACAGTTCGGTTGGTGGCCGTTTGATTTTTGAATTCTCTGAAACTTGGTCCTCCTGCAGTTGCAGATTTGACCGAGATTTGCTCATCGAGTTCTGCCCGAATTCTGCCCGAATTCTGACAGAGTTCTCCCTTTGGAATTCCTATAAATAGAGATGGATTTCGATCATTTCAATTCACTCATTCACTTTCAATCTTCTCTCTATCTAAAAAGCTTTCTGCCTTCCAAAGAGTTTTCTAGAGCTTTATTTTCAGATCCCAAGCCAGTTACAATCCTCTAGTCGATTGCCAGTGCGGTACGGTCTAGAAGTTTCTGAGAGATTGTAATCAGAAGGCTTGATTGAAGAATACCTTTTCACATTTGAAGTTGGACGAGTTCTTCGTATCAAAGCTCGCGTTGTAGAAGTTGCAAGGACTTCGTAAGAAAACTTGCGGTTTTTCCTATAGTGGATTCAACTGGTAGCAAGAGTTCTACCGACTGGATTAGTCCTCAACAGAGGGATACCAGTATACATCGTTATCTTTGCGTTTGCTTTCTGAACTCTGCCTTTACATTATTTCAACTGTGATTATATACTGTGATTGTGTTGCTAACATTTTTTATTAGCATTATTCCGCTGCCAACTCTATTCACCCCCCTCTAGAGTATTACGCTTTACTATATCGTTCCTACAGCCTCATCCCTCTTCAAACACACAGAACGAAGAGCATTTTCAAGAGCCAAATTGCTGCACTTCTTGCCAGTGAGCCGAGAGTTAGCAATTTTCTTAGGTTTTCTCTCACTTTTGTAACGGAGTGTCAACGGAGTAAAGGAGCAACTGCCGCTCGATCTCCATTGTCACATTCCCCAGAATATTTTTTTGTACTTGGGGTTCCTCAGCGCAGGACCTCTCAGAAATACTCGATTTGTGGTGCCTTGTGCCAATAAAAAAAAGACAGTATTTTCTTCTTCTTTTTTGTGTGTATCCACAAAAATGGCGACTCTGCTGGGGACTACCTTTTTCTCTGACGAGAATGTAGTAAAGCAATCTGATACCGACAAAATGGGGAGTACTCAGAAGATGCTGATCGTAAAGTTCGATCAGCAGGCGTTCGAAGGGATGCTCTCGAGGGACGGCTCTACTCCCTCAAAATCAGCGAAGCCAAACAAGTCTCGCAAGACTTGGCTTTCGAAGGCTCGCTGCGCATATCCTGCTAGTGTCATAGCGGATATGCAGCTGAAGGACTCTGTCACCTGGGCGCAGGACTCTGCCACAGAGGTCCCCTAAATGGAGAAGGCTAACACCGTTCCGGGCTCTACTAGTCCAGTGACTTCTTCCTTCCACAACCAACAACAGAGTGTTCAACACTCGAGACTTGGCAGCGGAAAACACTACGATGCCAAGAGTCAGGGTGTATGACACTCTGGCCAGACCCGGCGAGGCTCACGAACGAAGGAGGCGGAATTGGAAGAAAATAGCGCTGCTCCACCAAGCATGCGCCCAAGGGAGTGTTTGGGCGCATAGCCCCACCAGAACACTTCTGTCTTCAGCAGGTTGGGCATTCAGAGTCATGCGCCCAAGGCTATGTGCCCAGGCTCTCTGGATCAATACTATGCGCCCACATCAAGGCGACTCAAACATGTTGTCAAGAAGCATGCGCCCAACCCAGTCTCCAAGGCCTATGCGCCTACAGCAAAAAGACAGGCCCCAAAGCGTATAGCACGGGGCTGTCTTCAAGGACATCACAAAACATAGGTGTGGGGGTTGCCCTGCACATGAACTAAGTCTGGATGCGCCTACTTTCCTTACGAACCCGCATGCAAAGCTTGGCGATGCATGCAACATGGGTTGTAAGACAAAACTCCCTTCCATTGACTTGCGCGATAAGATAAATCATAAGCGTAAAGCGAGGGAGAACATAACAATTCATAATGCACTTTCGTGCACCAATATTGTTATCAACTGTTGTTGCTCCAAGGTGACAAGAGTGCCTCAAAGAAATACCATGTTTCGACGGCTGCACTTCTCTGACGACGAGAATCCACTAAGTGTTTCATCCAACATGGCTTCATGGGATCCCCCTTACGAAAGCCCCAATCAAAGACGGTGGACCACCAACCCAACCTTCTCTCTCAGTTCCACGAGAAGGAGAAGACGAAGTCTACCAACAGATGGCCAACAGGCTGTCACATCTGAAGGAGTCTATATGGGCACTCGATCAAAGACAAGATTCTGTATGAACGACGAAGCTGGGGGTAGCATTCCCTCAGAGTCTGAAGCAGATGACCCCCACAATGGGAGTAGCCTTCCAGAGGATGATGATCCCTCCGAATCCGATGGCGACTATCTACCTCCTCTACCTGAAGATGAAGGACTTAGCCACTCGACAGACAGTATCAGCACCAGTTGTACTGCTTTCTCTGTTCATCCTCGCATGATATCTACATACATGATGGACGGAGAAAGACCTGAAGAAGCCAGTGATCAGACTAGTAAACGGCTAGAGGGTCTCGAAACAGCATTCGCCAAGATCACTGATATGCTTACCAGTATCATAGCGGTTCAAGCTGCTAGGGCTGTTCCTCCACCTCAACAAAATATCTCAGCCCACGCTAGTCCGGCTCATAGCAATAACCCTTCTTCCTTACAAAAGGAGTATCATTCCATTGTACCTCCTCCAAATCTTGCAAATGATGGGGGTGATCCTTCACCAACAACACCTGACAACCGTTCAGCAGCCGTTTTCCAATACCTGCTCAATCAACAGGATGTAATTGATTTCCTGGTCGCTCGCCTCGACACCATCTCACATAAAGACGAGCTGCAGAAGATGGGGATATCTCAACCGTATCCCTCTGAGTGGGAGAACACTACTTGCCCTCCTAACTACAATCCGCTGACGCTGAACTCATTCGACGGTTTGACTTTCCTCGTCAGCACATGATACTTTAATACGTAGACTCTGCACTTGCCCCGAGATGATCCATTCCTGTTGAAGCTGTTTATTAGCACCTTGCAGGGGGTAGCCTTCGAATGGTTCTGCAGTCTGCCTGACGGGTGTATCAATTCATTCAAGTACTTTGAGAGGCTGTTCCTCAACAGGTTTTACGAGATTGGCATGAATGTTAGTATGTCCACTCTCATCGAGACCAAGTAAAGGAGGACTGAGTCTGTCATCGCCTTTATAGAATGCTTCAGGCGATTCGCACTGAAGATGCCCTTCGGCATACCAGATTCAGAACTTATGGATACTTGTCGACATAACTTTCTTCCTACAATAAAGTTTTGTCTAGGTATACATAAGTATGATACATGGCCCGCTTTCATTGGGGCCGCTGATGCTGCTGAAAATGACGTTCCCAACTTGGAACTACTGGGGTTGAAGACACCCAAATATGAAGACAAGAGCAAGCATCCTCAAACTATCCCTATTCGTAGGGGTAAAGGGAAAGAAGTCCTGAAAGTCGATACATCCAAAGGAGCTTCCAATTCTCAGGGTGCCTCCGACAAACCTAAGGAGACCTTCTCCTTCGACGAAGACGATGTCATTACCGTCTTCCACACATTGACGAAGGGTAATAAACTGACATTGCCTCCACCATGACGTCTGCAGAGGCAAGCCAGCTCAATGATCCCAAGTACTGTCTCTATCATCAGTACGTGCATCACTCCACAAGGACTGCATCATCCTGAAGAAGAAGATATAACAGCTTATCGACAGCCAAGTGATTAACCTCGAAGGTGAAGACAAGGACGTATCTGCTAACATGATCTCTCTTCAGTTTCGCGACTTTCCTCCTACAGAGGTCCCAGACGACGTGGTCCCTATCCCTAAGGCGATGATGGAAGTCATCAACCTACCACCAGCTTGCAACTCGACCTTGGTCCCACTCACAACTGAATGTGGTGAGATCATGTGGGTCCACCCGGGCCTTGTCCAAGAAGTGACGCAGGGGATAGCACTTCCCAAAGCAAGAAGGGGCAAGAAATTCAAGCCATGTCATATGGTATCCTCCCCCATCTACGAAATTCTATCTGGCGAGATGCAATCAGGGAAGACTTATCTTCGGACGTACGATCCCCACAAGAAGAGGCACTACCTTCTCAAGCTCCTGCGGCCCCCACAAGCTCAGAAGCCGGCTCGTCCAAGCCTCAAACTACGGACAAATCCAAGCAGAAGGAGACGCAGTTTAACAAATCTCTAAAAGCGCCAGCTCCCAAAGGCATGGATCGACCCTACAACTTTGACATACTGGCTCAGCTAGCCAATACACCTGCAAGGTTGTCTCTGTTCGATCTATTACGACTCTCCAAAGAAACACGGAAGGCCTTAAGTAAGGTATTGCTACATGCCGACTCTTACCTCGCTGAAGTCAAAGCCCTCGCTGAAGATCCTGTCTCCTGCTCCCACTGCCACAGTGCTATGGAAGTGGTGCCCAACATCACCTTCTCACAGGAGGATATGCTACTCAAAAATAATCGTCCTGATAGACCCCTGTACTATACAGGGTATATCGGGGCGATCAAGGTGGACCGCATGCACATCGATCCAGGATCCTCCATCAGCATCATTCCTAGAAGTTTGCTTCAAATCCTAGGAATCCCTCTGCACAAGCTATCCGCAACCAACATAACTATCATGGCTTTCAATGCTGGTCGAAGCCATCTGTTGGGCAAGATCCGTCTCAAATGCCAGATCGCACTACCAAATTACAGTACTTTAGCGACGGCCATTTAGCGACGGAGATTTTCCGTCGCTATCACCGTCGGATCCCCGACGGATTTGTGACGGAATACCGATGGAAAGCAGTGGACAATTTTTTTTATTTTTTTTATGTCCATATCCGTCGCTATGCCGTCGATAGGTAGTCGGCCATGTAGCGACGGTTTTATATCCGTCGCTAGAACGTCGGACATTTTGGCGGCAAAAGCCTAAAATATTGGCGCGAGATTTACTGACGACTTAGCGACGGAATAATCCGTCGCTACTCGCGCGAGATTTACTGACGCATTAGCGAAGGAATAATCCGTCGCTACTCCGTCGCTAAATTTACGTTCCAGACGTAAGTTGAAACGACGGGGAGAACTTTTTCATTCCCCCCAAATTTCACTCTCTCTCCTCTCTCTCTCTCCCGCGGTGATCGATCGGCGACCCCCCTCTTCTCTCCCGCGGCGGTGATCGGCGACCCCCTCTCCTCTCTCTCTCCCAAAGGTATTCCCCTCTCCCTCTCCCTCTTCTCTCTCTCTCTCTCTCTCTCTCTTTCTCGCTCTCTCTCTCTCGCGCGCGCGGTGGTCGTGGGTGCAGCGGGCCGGGGGCGTCGGGGGCTGCGGGGGTGGCGTCGACTGCGGGGGGGGGCGGTGGCGGCGGTGGGGGGGGTGTGGAGGGGGCGGTGGGAGGGGGCGGGAAGCGTTGGAGGGATGGGGGCGCGCGGGGGCTGGCCGCGGGGTACGGGGGGTTGCGGAGGGGGGGCCGTGCGCGGGGGGCGGGGGGTGTGGAGGGGGCGGTGGGATCGGGGGGCGGGCAGCGTTGGGGGGGGTACGATGGGGGCGGGGGCTGGCCGCGGGGTGCGGGGGGGGTGGGTATGTGTGGAGGGGGGCTGGCCGCGGGTGGCCGAGGGTGTGGAGGGGCGGCGGTGGGAGGGGGCGGGGGGTGTGGAGGGGGCGGTGGGAGGGGGCGGGCAGCTGCCTCCCCTCTTCCACAGACACACACACACACGGACAAACACACACACACGGACACACACACACGGACACACACACACACACACGGACACACGGACACACAGACACACACACACGGACACACGGACACACAGACACACGGATACACAAACTGAGAATTAGTACATTGTTTGTGTTTACTGATTTAAGGATGATTAAATCATTAGGTTTAATCCTATGTCATGTCTGGGTTTAAGTTATATGTTATGATTCATGTTGGCATGGAGATTTTGGTTTTTGAATTTGAGCTGTTACATTCTTTTACATTCTGTTACATATACTTACCAGATGGCACCCATGACCCGAGGAGTAGCACGTCGTTTGAAGAAAACAGTGAATGCTGAGGTGGCTCCTCCTACAGTTGAGGAGGAAGTGGCATCGGTTGCTAGTGAGACCGGGAGTTCTAGTCATCCAGCACCGGTAGCTAGTAATGCCGAGAGTGCTTTTGATGCAGTCCTGGCAAGGGACGACGCCTCTCCTTGCACCAAAAATCTCGCTTTTCGGAGGTGGTTGCGTGAAAGTATCACTGAGCGTTTGCGTGAGCAGCGTGGCAAGCATTAGCTATTAGTACTTATTTGTATTGGACTATTTTTATTGGGTTGTTTTGTTTTATACTATTTGTATTGGACTACATATATGAATTAGAACTGTGTCAATCTCTGGATTATATTGGACTACGACACCGCGGTAACATAGTTCCTGCAGCCATTCGACTGACGAGGCAGAAACTATGTATCCGTAGATAAAGTGGACTGTCCTCCGACCCTCATCCCTCGGCAATGATGATACGATAACCAACCGGAGAGGATACTCCGAGAGATCCATCTGGGTAGGACGTATACTCTGAGAGATCACCCTTACAGAAATAATATCAGTAGTGGGATCGAATGTTGGAGAAGATATTATCACAGTATACGTCCTCTCCTCCACGATGGCTCTAGACCCATCTGCTCGTCCCTGCTTCCATCTTCTTATTTGACTCTCTCAGCCACGCATTATATATTGGTTTGGTTTATGCATATTTTTCCAGCTCCATTTGCATTAGTCCCTGCAGCCATTCGACTGGCGAGGCAGAAACTATGTAGCCGTAGATAAAGTTGCCTGTCCTCCGACCCTCATCCCTCGGCAATGATACGACAACCTATCACTATATCTTATATAGTAGTAGATGATGTCTTAGTATTACATTAGTGAGTTCATCTTGATTCTGTTACGTCCTTCAGATACTATATACGATAAGAACATAGATGATTCACACTAATGTATGCTAGAATGAATCTTGACTTGTGTTCTGAGCCATCCGTTCTGATCAAGCATCTTCCTTTCCTCTCCTCCACCATGGCTCTGAACCAATCTGCTCCTCCCTACTTCCCTTCTTCTTATTTGACTCTCTCAGCCACATATGACATTCAGCTCAAGTGTAGAGTCGGGGGAGAAGAAGTGGGAAGGAAGATGAGGGGGAAGCAGCACAGCCTGCAGCATGACCCGAAGGAAGTACAGAGGTTTTCTTCAACAGCCGTAGGAGAAATAGTCCTTCTACGGCTGTTGAAGAAAACCTATGTACTTCCTCCGGGTCATGCCGCCGGCTGTGCTGCTTTCCCCTCATCTTCCTGCCCACTTCTTCTCCCCCGACTCTACACTTGAGCTGGATGTCATATATGGCTGAGAGAGTTAAATAAGAAGAAGGGAAGTAGGGAGGAGCAGATTGGTTCAGAGCCATGGTGGAGGAGAGGAGAAGGAAGATGCTTGATCAGAACGGATGGCTCAGAACACAAGCCAAGATTTATTCTAGCATACATTAGTGTGAATCATCTATGTTCTTATCGTATATAGTATCTGAAGGACGTAACAGAATCAAGATGAACTCACTAATGTATGCTAGGAATGAATCTTTGGTTGTGTTCTGAGCCATTCGTTCCGATACTTGGCAATTAAGTCATTCGACTGGGGAGGGCAACTATATATAAGGCTACTTGCATGTTCTTCCAACTTTAAATTACAAGATTACTACATTTGGTTACATAAATCACTAACCTCATCGCGGCCAATGTTTACAGTCTTGGTCTCAACTGTCTTCGATTCTATGATCCCATGCTTTCGAAAAATAGACAACGCAGACTCCATGGAATAGAATGGCCTTACATGCAAATCGTCTGTGATTATGTATCCTTTTCCTCCTTTCACAAACACGCCATCCTTGTTGCCTCCATCTGCAACCCCCTCCCACGCAATATCCTCATCCATTGCCTTACCACAGGGACATCGAGCGCCAATAACCGAACTATACAGACGGTGAGCCTTGGTGTAGCACTCAAATGTGGGGCATCCGTAAATTCGTCAAGGTTTTAAATCATCGACTTTGAGTTTTAAACCCTCACGTAGCCTTTCTGCTTCACTTCTAGGGTCGAGCAGCATCTTCTTGCAAGCTTCGGTCTCCAGATACTTAGTGTCAAGATTCTGGACACTTTCGTAGAGCATGTCAACGCATCCTAGCGTCAATTTCCTGTCGAGTAAATTGGCGCTAGGATGCGTTGACATGCTCTACGAAAGCGTCCAAAATCTTGACACTAAGTATCTGGAGACCGAAGCTTGCAAGAAGATGCTGCTCGACCCTAGAAGTGAAGCAGAAAGGCTACGTGAGGGTTTAAAACTCAATGTCGATGATTTAAAAACTCGGCGAATTTACGGGTGCCCCACATTTGAGTGCTACACCAAGACCCACCGTGATGAGGTTAGTGATTTATTTAACCTAAGACATGGGATCATAGAATCGAAGACAGTTGAGACCAAGACTGTAAACATTATGTGAGTTCATGTAGAATGAATTTTGGGTTGTGTTCTGAGCTATTCGTTCCCATACTTGACAATTAAGCATGTGAAATAGAACTGATTATGTTTAGTTTGGCTTACGATACAGATTTTCACATCCAAATTGAAATTCAAGTACAATTGTTACTAAACCTTCCACGATACTAATTCGAAATAGTCTATACTAATCCAGCACGTCCTTATAGTTCTCCTACGTATGTTGAAGAAAACCTCTGTACTTTCTCCGGTTGGGTTGTCTTCTGAGCCATCCGTTCTCACACTTAAAATACAGGGATTGGATTCTGTGTTTCGTATTTTCGGCGAACCCAGGGATTGGATTCTGTATTTTGTTTTTAGTTTCTGTATTTTGTTTCCAGCTCCATTTGCATTAATCTACGGTACGACATGGTGATCAGGACATATATAGTCCCTGCAGCCATTCGACTGGCGAGGCAGAAACTATGTAGCCGTAGATAAGTTGACTGTCCTCCGACCCTCATCCCTCGACAATGATGATACGACAACCAACCGGAGAGGATACTCCGAGAGATCCATCTGGGTAGGACGTATACTCTGAGAGATCATCCTTACAGAAATGATATCAGTAGTGGTATCGAATGTTGGAGAAGATATTATCACAGTATACGTCCTCTCCTCCACGATGGCTCTAGACCCATCTGCTCGTCCCTGCTTCCATTCTTCTTATTTGACTCTCTCAGCCACACATGATATCCAGCTCAAGTGTAGAGTAGGCGGAAAAGAAGGGGACAGGAATAGGAGGGGGAAGCAGCACACCGGCGGCATGACTCGGCGGAAGTACAGAGGTTTTCTTCAACATACGTAGGAGAACTATAAGGATATATCTTTTCACAATATGTCATCTTGTCAAAGACCCTTAATGTGACAACCATGTTACCGCGGTGTCGGAAGACTAACATGTCATAATTTTCTAAGCCGTGTGTTTTGACATAATCATCCCAACTCTTTCCTCCTGTCTCGTAATCTCGCATTATTACATAGAACTGAAATCCGGTTGGGAGGATTATGTCAAAACACACGGCTTATAAAATTATGACATGTTAGTCTTCCGACACCGCGGTAACATGGTTGTCACATTTAGGGTCTTTGACAAGGTGACATGTTGTGTTTACATATATCCTTATAGTTCTCCTACGTATGTTGAAGAAAACCTCTGTACTTCCTCCGGGTCATGCCGCCGTGTGCTGCTTCCCCCTCCTATTCCTTTTCCCTTCTTTTCCGCCTACTCTACACTTGAGCTGGATATCATGTGTGGCTGAGAGAGTCAAACAAGAAGAATGGAAGCAGGGACGAGCAGATGGGTCTAGAGCCATCGTGGAGGAGAGGACGTATACTGTGATAATATCTTCTCCAACATTCGATACCACTACTGATATCATTTCTGTAAGGGTGATCTCTCAGAGTATACGTCCTACTCAGATGTATCTCTTGGAGTATCCTCTCCGGTTTGGTTGTCTTCTGAGCCATCCGTTCTCACACTTAAAATACAGGGATTGGATTCTGTGTTTTGTATTTTCGGCAAACCCAGGGATTGGATTCTGTATTTTGTTTTTTGGTTTCTGTATTTTGTTTCCAGCTCCATTTGCATTAATCTACGGTACGACATGATGATCAGGACATATATAGTCCCTGCAGCCATTCGACTGGCGAGGCAGAAACTATGTAGCCGTAGATAAGTTGACTGTCCTCCGACCCTCATCCCTCGGCAATGATGATACGACAACCTATCACTATATCTTATATAGTAGTAGATGATGTCTTAGTATTACATTATGTGAGTTCATCTTGATTCTGTTACGTTCTTCAAATACTATATACGATAAGATCATATACTACACCATATGTACAGAACATAGATGATTCACACTAATGTATGCTAGAATGAATTTTGGGTTGTGTATTCTGAGCCATCCGTTCTCACACTTGAAGATAAATTTTCAGTATAACGACGGATATTAGGTTACTCTTCAGTATAATTGATGTCTTTTCTTGGATAATTGGTGTGCATTAAATTCGTATGTGCATATTTCGTCTATGTAATTTTTGGATATATACCTACGCTGGGTTATAAGCGATGATCTGATATACAAAGGAGGTGCTGCCGAAATTTTTGTAGACATTTGGATACATTGTATGTTCGGATATTTTTTTATGTTTGGATAATTTAATGTTGGATATTGGATATATTGTGTTGGTAATATTTTGTTGTATATTGGATACGTTGGATATTGGTGTCGGATATGGATATTTTGCATATGGATATATGGTGTTGGATATTGGATACGTTGGATATTCGTGTTGGATATGGATATATGGTGTTGTATATGGATATTTTGCATGTTTGATATTGTGTTGGATGTGTTGTACAAACAGGAAAGAGTCTGTTTGCAGTATTTTTTTTTCAAAAATTAGAAGTTAGCGACGGACTGGCGACTACTGAGCGACGGATAGTCCGTCGCTATCTGGAAAAACTGAGTTTAGCGATGAAGTGGCGACGGAAAAACCGTCGCTACCTGGAGCATTTCAATAAAGCGACGGATTGGCGACGTAATATCCGTCGCTATCTGTAGGATTTTACATTGAGCGACGGTTTAGCGACGGAATGTCCGTCGACCTAGTTCTGTTTGATGTCCATAAATTTTGCTGTTAGCGACGGATGTTTTGTCGCTAATACGCTTTTACCGACAAATCTACGACGGATTAGCGACGGATATTGCGTATCAAAAATTACTGCTACGGTTTTGCTCCGTCGCTAAACCTATATCCTGATACATGTTTTGACGAAAGCTAGTCGGTAATCCGTCGCTATATATATTTAAATGAGCCGGCGGTATTCCGTCGCTAAGTCGTCGCTGAGCGACGGAGTAGCGACGGATATGTTTTAGCGACGAGGTTATTCCCGACGGCTGTTTTACCAAAATATCCGTCGGTAATCCGTCGGTATTTATTTTTGGCGACGGAATACCGACGGATAAGGCCGTCGGTAAATCCATGTATTTTGGTAGTGTCGGTGATCTCTGAACGGAGGTTTCCTGCTATGTGATCGATGCCAATGTATCCTACAATGTCTTATTGGGACGTCCATGGATACATGAGAACATGATCGTCCCTTCTACACTTCACTAGTACTTCAAGTACGTCAACAGCGATGGTATCGTGAAGACAGAGTTTGCTGATGTCGATCCTTTTAAGGGCATCGAAGCTTACTATGGAGATTCGGTAATTTACCAATCTCAACCCTCCAAGGATGATGGCAATAAAGCTGACAATGAAGCTGAAGCAACTCTATTCCCCAACGATGGTCCCCTGATTATCTGAGTCAAAGGACGTACTACTCCAAAAAGTACTCCGAAGCCTCTCACAATCTGGGTGAAAAAGAAGAAACCCGACAAGGTCAAACCATTGACCATCACTCTCAGCAAAACACCCAGGGAGGAACGTACTGATGCCCGTCCTCCCAATCCTGAAAAATTACCCTAAGTGGTGAACTAGGCCAAGACTGTGGCTCCTCTTCCAGATGATGGTCCTCTCAATGAGTATTAATACTCAGAATAATCTACCTTCAGCGGATGATGTTATCCCTGAAGAAGAACTTGCGTATTTCCTTAGTAAAGGTTTATCTTTGAATTACTCCGATGTCTATCAATATGTAAACCACTACATAGATACGATATACGCTCTAGAGAACGGCATAGGACCACACCTCTGTATGCCGGTCACGACGTCTCACCTGGGGAAAAAGTTTACCCAGAAGATATCCTCTACTTCATCGTTCCAGTCAGAAAGAAGGATGAAGAACTAATCATCTTCGGTCGTATAATGGCGAGAGAAAGTTCATTCCAGACTCTACTTCTCCCAAGCACAACACAGAAGCTGACTATGACTCTGGGAAAATATAACTTTTTTGGTATAGTTGGCTGGCCAAGAATATCATCCAAAACATAGAATATGACCTCAAAAGCAATAAAGGACTAAATTATGGCCGAGGACGACGGTTGCCAATACGACGCTTTGCTCTTTCCGACAAACCTGAGAACTATTATCAACGAAACGGTGTTGGTTTGGGCTATGTTTATCCTCCAACAACTCCAGAAAGATCAGATGATGAAGCAGATCGTTTCTCATTCTTCTGATTTCTCCCTCTGGGACTCAGACTCCAGCATTGGCGACATGTTCAAAGCAACTCTGTCCGTCAACATGGTTTTCGTCGACCAAACTACAGATGATGTCCAATCAATTGAACTCGAACAATGGGCTCAAAAGATGGACACCAGGTGGGAGCTGTGCTTCGAACAACGTGAACCACCTACCGAAGATGAAGTCATCCAAGTCAATCTAGGAGATGAAGCATCCTTCAAACCAATCTTCATCAGCAAAAGCTTATCTGACGATGAACGCCAATCTCTTATAGAGCTTATAAGAGAATACATCGACGTCTTCACATGGAGCTATGAAGACATGCCAGGCTTGGACCCTAAAGTCGCCATGCACCGCCAGAATATTTCATCTAAAGCTAAACCAGTGAAACAGCAACAACGACGATTTTGACCAGACGTCATGGAAGCCATCGAGAATAAAGTCAAGAAGCTTATCGCCAGTGGATTCATTCGCGAGGAACAACATCCAGACTGGGTTGCCAATATCGTCCCAGTCATGAAAAAGAATGGTAGAGTTCGAGTCTGTATCGACTACTGTGATTTGAACTCTATATGTCCGAAAGACGAGTTCCCTCTACCGATCACTGACGTAATGATCGACAATGCTTGCGGCTTCGAACGAATGTCCTTCATGGATGGGTTCTCAGGCTACAACCAAATCAAGATGTTCCCCGACGACGAGAAGCACACATCTTTTCGAACACCGTTAGGGGTATACTGCTATACGGTGATGCCCTTCGGATTAAGGAATGCAGGGGCGACATACCAGTGAGCCATGAACATAATTTTTTATGATCATTTGCACAAAACTGTGGAGTGCTACATAGACGATATCGCAGTCAAAAGTCGCCTCAAGAGAAATCACCTCTAAGACTTGAGAACGGTGTTCGAACTAATGCGTGCACACCAACTCAAGATGAATCCAACCAAGTCTTTTCTGGGAGTCTCCAGCGGCAAGTTCCTTGGTTTCGTTATCACTTATAAGGGTATACATCTGGACCTGAAGAAAGTGAAGGCTATTCTCGACATGCATCCTCCAAGAAACCTCAAAGAGCTACGCGGACTATAAGGAAGGCTAGCCTACATCAAACGATTCATTTCAAACCTCTCTGGAAGGTGTCAACCGTTCACCCAGCTCATGAAGAAAGGCGTATCTTTGTCTGGACTGAACAATGTCAACGTGCGTTCGACAACATCAAGGCGTATCTTACAAGCCCTCCAGTATTGGCAGCTCCAATAATGGGGAAGCCCTTTACTATATGTCCGTGCTATGGACCATTCTCTTGGCGCCCTCTTAGCTTAGAAGAATGAAGGCGGCCATAGAACAGGCAATCTACTACCTCAGCCGCACAATGGGGGTGCCGAACACAGATACACACCGGTGGAAGAAGGCCTTGCATTAGTATTTGCCATCCAAAAGACACGCCACTACGTGTCTGGGCAGACTATCCATATCATATCTAAAGTCAACCCTCTCATGACTAAACCGGGTTCTCTTAATTCCCGTTTAGCTACATGGGAAATGTTGTTGACCCCATATGATATAATCTTTGTCCCTCAGAAGATAGTAAAAGGCCAAGCGTTAGCTGATTTCCTAGCAGCTCATCCGGTGTCGAAGTCGTCCAAACTCTATGACGAAATCTTCGACGAAGTGGTGGAGTCTAACAATGCAACTAAAGAAATCCCTATTTGGCAAATGTTCTTTGACGGCGCATCAAGAACAGGGCCCAAAGAAAACATCGTGGCTGGATTAGGTGTCGTGCTCATGTCACCTGACCATCTGGTTATACACCGTACATATTCTCTCGTGGAACCATGAAACAATAATATGGCCAAATATAATACCCTATTAATCAGCCTGCAACTGGCAAAACAACTGGGGGTTGACTATCTAGAAGCTTACGGTGATTCCAAGCTAATAGTTAGTCAAGTCCGAGGGGATTATGAGGTTCATCACGAAGATCTCATCCCCTACCACAGAGCAACAATCGAGTTGGCGTCTACTTTTGCTGGATTCTTCATCAAGCACGTGCCTCGACTACATAATATAGAAGCAGATGCTCTAGCCGGTCTCGCTGCTTCCCTGACCGTTCCTACCAATACTCAGCAGTCGATCACAGTGTCTGGTCGAAAATTATTTCGTATGAAAGATGCCTTGCATATCCAACACAGTTACGCAGCAGAAACAAACGTCGATGCTAAATACTGGAGATTTCCCTTCATAGACTACGCTGTTATGGAATCCTCCCCGAGGACCTGAAGGAAGCAGTATTCATCCAATGGCGTTCCTTCAGATTTTACTACGACACAGCTACCAAGATGTTGTACCGACGCTCTTACGACGGGCTACTATTACGATGCTTGTCAGACTCAGAAGCCAAACACGCACTCCGGGAGGCGTATGATGGAGTTTGTGGTGCACATCAACCAGGCCCTAAATTATAAGATTGCCTCAAGCGAATGGGTTATTACTGCTCCACAATGATAGAAAATGATGTTGAATATATAAAGAAGTATAGAGCTTGCCAGTTCATACCGACTTCATTCAT
>JANAVB010007363.1:0-140653 GCA_029216955.1 Iris pallida
GATCTGGTTTTTCGATACGAACCCAACCGTATGTCCAAAGTTGGATTCCGGCGGGCCGTGCACAAAATCGCCCGTTGAGTAGGACCGTGGGGCCCGTAAAACGGTGATTTTATCAACGTCTCAGAAATGGACCAAACTTGGCATGCAGGACCAGAAAAATGATACGGTCCTATTGGTGCAAGTTTCGTCTCGATCTGACGAACGTGCATAAAGTAATTGGAGAATTTGCAAAGTACACGATACGGGGAATTTCGACGGATACACATCAAATTCGTCGCACACACGCGACCAATTTGAATTCCGTCAAAGCCCCACGACCACGAAGTCGTTACGCAGCTTTCGATGCCTACGGTGTGTGACCACGTCGTCCGGAATGGCGGGACGCACGTCGTGTGGAAGGTTTTTCTAATTTTCTAAACTATTTTAACGGGTTTTTGATCAACTTCGAAGACTGATTTCTTTGTGCCTACTATATAAAATCTGAAACTACAAAAAGGTTCATAATCTCCTATAGGTTGGCTATAAATCTGTTCAAGTCGATTCTCGAATCGAACTACGGATTGGCGAGAATTCGCCTTCCAAGATGAGTAGTTGGACGGTCCTATGGTTCTGTTTACGAACAGATTTTGGTCGAGTTGAGCGTCATTTTTCCGACAACCTAGGTCATCTAGTTACCATGTATTTGAAGGGAAATAAGTCGGTTATATTGTGGTCGTACTGAGCAAACGGTTTGACGTTTCGTCGACCGAGGAGGAAGAATTCCCATCGCGAACTTGCCTTTATGATGCAACTGCTGCTGTTGCTGTTACTCCCCTGTGCGCGCGGCCTGCACGCGCAGCCGTCTTCCGACGGCGGCCCAGGGCGGCGGCGCGCACGTGAGGGTGTGACAAGTTTCGACGTGGCCCTGGGACGTGGTGGCGCTTACGACTAACCTAGGGTTTTGGAGTTTTTGTGCTTTCGCTCGCTGTCTTCCTATATGTACTCATATAAACTTTTAGATTCTGTGAACCGAGCAAAAGCTTGGGCTGGCTCAGGGTTGTTGCAGCTATTATGGGCCGGGCCTGGGCTCGGTCCTGGTGGGTCTGGGCCGTGGGTTCAGAGTCCTGGCCCGAGGGACTGCTTAATAATTGATGTGGGGGGGGCCGAGCTCAGCTCAGCTGTGAGCTGGGCTCAATAGGATGAGTTGAACCCTGTCCCGATTTGGCTATTATGATGAACTTATAAGACTATCAACAGCACAAGGAATGAGCCACTTGGTGCATTAGGCAGAGCAGAAAGCTCTCAGTTAACTGTTGTGTTCGATCAACTAGGCCACATATGACAATATAATTGGCACCTCTGCCTGTAGTGCTTAGAGACTCTAAAGTTGGTATCCATTTATATGTTTATATCTATTTACATAATCATACACATTATTTAATATATTTATATAATTACTCACATATATTTATCTATACGTCCACGTATATATTATACATTTATATGTACACCTATATCTTTTGATAAAGAATGAAATGATGGTAACCAATAATAATAAATAATTTATATTCGATAACCACAATAATAATTTAATATTATATAACCTCAATAATAATAATAACGAAAATCAATAGCCAATAATTAGTTATAAGATCTAAAAATCATTTAAATAAAATAAATAATAATAAAATATTTCAAAATTTTCGGGAAGGAGTTACAAATCTACCCACCTTAAAAATAATTTCGTCCTCGAAATTCTAATTTACAGCTATTCTTTAAAATTCAAAGTCTACCATTACCTTAATCTCCTCAATTTATTTCCTCAAAATATTTTATAACATTTTCTAGCCATTTCGTAATTCGAATAATGGAGGACTTCTACCCACCTTTGGTCACACTACTCCATCAAATCTTCTGTCGCTAAAACTTTATAATCTTCCAACTAACTGCTAAAATTTCTACCAATAGATATCTGCTGCTTTTGTCACTACCACTTTTCTAGCTTGAGGGTATTTTGGTCATTTTCAAAATTTTAGAATTTAATTTGAATTATTATTATTATTTATAATTAATGTGATTTTTGAGTGATTTTTAGAATTTTTTTTTTGGTTTTTTAGAGACCTTGACTTATGTTGACCTTGTAGACTAACCTAGTGGCTAACCTAGGTCATGACTAAGTGATTAGGATTTGAGAACCTAGGTTGACTTAAGTTGATGAGGATTAACTCATTGGGATTAGTTTGGTGAAAATAGGAGCTAGTTTGATTAAGGAATGGCTTGTGAAGTCACAAGTCATTTTATGACTAATAGGCTTAATGGCCCATAGCCCACACCCATTGAACCAAGCCCTAACCCTAGAAAATCTGACCAGCCCCTATGGTCAGCCCCCCCTATTTATATGCTCCTAAAATTAGGGTTGCCTCTTTAGGAAACATTGCCATTTGGAAGAGGTGAGTCCCCATCCTTGTAAATCCTTAGAAAATCCATTTCTTCTCCAAATTTCTTCAAACAAATTGCAATAGAACCTAAATCCAACGTTCTTGCTGTTGGTATTGAGTTTTTACAGGGAGGAAACAATTTGGATAACTTTTGGTGGATTGAGGAATCCTTTTCATTGGGACTTTTTGAGAGCTTGTTCACCTATAGGTATAATCCTCTCTATTTCATTTAAATTCTGTTAAAAATCATTTTAGGAATGCCCTAACCCTAGCCTAACTATAGGAATAGGGATTCCCAAATTTTCGTGTCCTTTCGTGTCCATTCTGGACACGTATCACTATATTATATTAGGTGTTTGATGAAATGCCCCAATGGGCATTTCTTGTGAATTTTTAGTATTTGTTTGAATAGGAAATTAGTGTTAGACCTCGCTTATAGGTTTCTTGTGTTTTTTCCTATTCTTGGTGTCGTGTCGTGTCGGGCTCGTGCTCACACGGTCGTGCACACGCGCGCGCGGGCAGATTTCTCCCCTGCTGCTCGTGCACGTTTTCTCTATGGACAGTGGGTTTCGACGCTTGAAACTCGACATAGGAGTTGTGTCAATGACTGACACGAGGCTCATAAAGTTTTACGAGTCCTTGTGTCGTGTCGGACATGTTATGGGCTGTGCACATGTTGTACACTGTGCGTCCAGTGTGCAGTATGGGTTTTCTGTTTTAATTCGATTGCTAATGCTTTTAAATGTGTTTTAACTTACTAATTAGATCCTAAATATCATGAGTAATCCCTGTTACATTATGTTACATATTAGTTTTAGGTTTAATGATTGTGATTTGATTCAAACATGAGATTTGGGGTTTATCCTGATACACTGTCTGATACTTGATTATTTCCAGTTTTCCCAAACAGTTAATTCTCTTTTATGTTATGTTTTCAATTGAAATTGATTCCCTCATGTTTCTTTTCATATTAGCTAAGCTTTTACATTCGATTTTAGGCCTTTGGTTGTGATATGGAGATTTTGAATATGAGAATAGGATGTTAAGTTTTGGATTAACTGTTAACCCATTGAATGATTAACCATGTTTAACTGTTTATGAGATTGGTTGTGTTTCCAGTTTTGAAACCTGAAATTGTATGTAGGAACTCAGATTTATGGATTCAATATCATTTCTTTTAACTGTTGTCAAATGACTGTTATGGTTCCCAAAACCTGGGAATGAGTTGAATTGGACTGTGGTTTCAATTCTTTAACAACCTGAAAATTGTTAAATGTTTTCCTTCTTATAAACTAAGTTATAGATGTTTGATTATAGGTCTGAAACCTGAATTTATTCCCTTTCTTTTGTTCGATTAGGTATAAACCTGAGTTCAGTGATTTAGCACTTTTTTTTCCCTATTCCAGTTTCCTGTTAAAAACCTGATAATGTGCATTCAAAACTGATATGGGTTTTAACTGAGTTGTAATGTTGTGTTTTTCCCATAGCCTAGGATTATGTGTTCCCAGTATTCTGAGCTTGGGAATGGTTTTAATCCTCTTGTTTTGATTTGAAAACTGAAATGACTTTAACCTGGGAAGAGTACTGTTTGTTAACTGAATTCTTCATAACCTGAGAATGTATATTTGAACTGAGATTGGGTGTACTGCTTAACTGTTAATGCAATATGGGTTTCCCTCTTCACTGTTAGGTTCCAGATTTGTCTCTGTGTCTCACTGTTTTCACTTATCACACTCTCATGAACACTAACCTACACACACACATACATGTTACCCACACTGCCACTGTTTCTTAATTTCGCTTTCACTCACACCACAGTTGCTCACTGGTTTCAGGTTTTTGCATCCCCTGTTATTCCAGTTTTCATTGAACATGACACATACACATTTATACACTGTTCATAATATATGCACACACATACACTGGTACACTTGTGTCTCCTCTCTCTCCCTTCCTATGTATATATATAATATGCTTTGTAATATTTATAAGTTTCCTATTTATGGGTGTATGTGTTTATATATGTATTATATGATATGGTGTATGTAGAGATATCTAGTAGGCTATAGGATAGATATATTAGATATATTAGTTATGGATAGGGTTGTGTGAAAAGTGTATGTATATATATGATATTGTGTAATATAATGTGTTATGATATATGGGTAATAGGGTATAGAGGCTATAGGTTATATACTCTAATTAGATTATTACCTATATACCAATGTGTGTATGGGTAGGCTTGACATGGTATTGCCTAGATTAGCCTAGAAAACCTAGAATAGTCTTGTCAGACCTAGATTAGACTAATTGACTTAGGTTTGACTTAGGGGTTGACCAGAGTTGACCAAGAGTTGACTTTGGTCTAGATTCACCTAGTTTCATATAGAATGCATTAATTTGCATCGTATTATCATTGTAGACTCATAGTGACTTGTACTGTTCTATAGGAGACAGACACCACTCCTCGGACAGTCTATATTCTCTCAGATTCACCGGTTACAGGCGAGTACTATTCTCTGATCATTTCATATCCTGCACTAAGGAGTATATTTCCTGCTTTAGATTACTTTACATGATTCTCATGTTGGAACACGGATTAGTACTATATGGATCTTGTTGGGCGATGTTATCCCCTTAGCGGATACATCGGGTATTTCGTATTCGTGTACTATATCGTGAACATCGTGTACTCCTTGTATTTGTGATTTTCGTGTACGAAACGTGTGAAATCGTGTATAATCATGTATTCACATGACCTTCGTGTACAATAACATAACTTAGCCAGATCCTTGTGTATTGATTGGGGCGGGGGAGTAGAAGTGGCTATGTATTCAATCTAGTAGATTACTCGTGTACAACCTCTGTAGATTACTCGTGTATAACATCGTGCCGTTTACATAACCATCTTGTGCTCTGAATCACTAGACACTATCAGTTCTCTATATACAGTAGCTATTTATTTACAGTCTTTCCTGTTTATCATATTTCTTCAGTTTCTTGTATCTTACTCTCTAGCATGATTATATATCCTGACCTGCTATGATTTATTGAAATGTACTATACTCGCTCCTGTCCTGACTCTGGACCTGTTGAAATCTTACAGAGGACGAGGCTGAGGCGTTCTTCTCTACCTACTACGGTGCTACACTAGACGAGTGCCTGGACTTGGACCAGCAGCAGGATCCACTAGCTGTAAATGACACTCCCTTAGACTAGGACTGTCTTTAATATTCTGGATTACTGTATTAGATTTTGAGATATTCTGAGATATGTATTTATTTTAGACACTTAGAACTCTGGATTGTATCTCTGTGATTCTCTGTTCTGGATATTTTATCTTTCATTATCAATCTATCTTACCTGTTCTACCTTAGCTGTGGTTGAGTTATATTTCTGTTATGTCACCCCCATTCGGGGAATATAACTGTTATTACCTTCAATTGTTAGTTATTGTGACCTAGGACAGCGTTCTACCGCCGACACTGCGGCGTAGGCTGGACGTACCCACGTCTCGTGCCCTTACTCTAGGGTGCGGGTCGTAACACGTTTTTAGTGGTGGCCCATGCATGTCTAGGATATAAGTGTAGTGGTATTCGAACTAGAATATCGCTGCAGCCTGCAGTAGGAATTAACATATTTTTGAAGGTACTCAATCACACTAGGAAATTCCTTATCAGATTCCGTATATCTATTTTGTTGCTTATTGTCTTCCTTAGAAATTTAAACTTTCCTCCTTTGATTATTTCGACTCATTCTCAGTAATTGCTTCTTGTTTGATCTGTGTCTCAAGGATGGTTGAGACGCGATCGTATCGCCCCGTGACGGGGGAGGCTGGAGAGGGGTCTGCAACCTCTCGTGTCCAGCAGCCAGCTCCCAGTGCCATAGGGCCAGTGCAGCCCTCAGGAGTCGGTGTTTCTGCCACTTTTGGAGGAGCACCTCCAGCAGTCAGGAGGCCAGTTGTGATTCCTGAGATCCTTCCACCGCAGCAGCCTCCGCCTGCGGGGATGGTAGATGATGCACATCTCTTCTCTTTCATGGAGAGGATTCTTGAGTCCCACCAGCAGCAGCAGACGAGGCAGAATTTCAGGGAAGGGATCGACGAGGCACACCAGCTGGTACGTACTACAGTCGAGATGATCACATCTCAGGGGACCCAGCAGCAGCCCCGTCGGAGGGAGAAGGACATTCAGGACTTCCAAAAGATGCATCCTCGGGAGTTCTTCGGCACAGAGGGCATCCATGTTGCAGATGACTGGATAGAGCATATTAAGGAGATCTTCCGACTAGTAGAGATACCAGCTCGACTCCAGATCGAGGTAGCGGGCAGCCAGATGCAGGATTTGGCCCGAGCATGGTATCAGGCAGATCCTAGAGTGGGAGTTGAGGGCCAGACTTGGGCCCAGTTCAAGGAGCTGTTCAAGGAGCAGTTCTTTCCTGATATTGCCTTGGGAGGTATCGAGGCACAGTTCGAGGCTCTGGTTCAGGGGAACCAGACGGTAGCTGAGTATGCCGGGGAGTTCTGCAGATTGGCCCGGTTCATTGATGACTTGACTGAGAAGACGAAGGCGAGGAAGTTTTGCCTGATTAGAGAGATTCGGTCGCTGACTAAGAGCGACCGGAATGCCACTTTTGCTGAGATATTTTCTGGGGCTATGGCGGCAGAGGACGACCTAGGGATGAAGCTGAAGAGGGGTCGTGACTTCTAGGGTGGCAGTAGCAGTCAGGGGCAGGCCAAGAGGCCTCACTTCCAGCAGCAGCAGCAGCAGAGGCCAGCTCAGCAGCAGTATCAACATCAGGGCCGTGCACCTTTTCAGCAGGTGCAGCACCAGCAGCAGAGAGGGCAACAGGCACCCAGGCAGCAGGCTGTTAGTTGTACTTTTTGCAAGAAGCCTGGGCACAAGTGGGACGAGTGCAGGAAGAGACTCGGCAGATGTTTGATGCGTGGATCAGCAAACCATCAGATACGAGAGTGTCCAGTTACGTCGATGCGTCCGGTACCAGGAGGAGCTGGGGCAGCCAAGGCTCCAACAGGCCAGCAGAGAGGACCAGCCCTGCCGACCCAGCAGCAGGCACGGGATGGCAGGGGCGAGCTTTCGCCATGGGAGCTGAGGATGCCGAGGCCATCGGAGAGCTGATAGCAGGTTTGGTTCTCCTAGATTCCCTTCCAGCATTTGCACTCTTTGATTCTGGGGCTTCCCACAGCTTTGTGTCTGTATCGTATGCTATTAGACACAGTTTGATTTCGGAACCATTGCCTAGGACCTGCAAGATCACGACTGGGGGTGGGGTCATCCTCGTGAGTGATGTTTACAGAGGGCGGAGTATTATTTTGGGAGGCCGGGAGTTGGGAGTGAGTCTACTAGTCATGCCATTACCGAACTACGATATTGTATTAGGTATGGACTGGCTGAGTAGACACCACACCCGTATTGATTGCCGTAGGGGTAGAGTTTTGTTCGGGGCGCCAGGAGAGCCAGAGTTTGAGTACACCCGACGGCTGGCAGAGCAGGACGGTGGAGTCTTCTGTGGAGCATCAGTCGAGGAGCAGGTGGCTCCGCATCCCTTGATCGTAGAGTTTATATTTCCAGAGGAGTTGCCAGGGCTTCTACCGGACAGAGATGTAGAGTTCTCGATAGACTTGGTTCCCGGCGCGTAACCGATCTCCCAGCATGTCTATCGAGTGAACAACAGCGAGTTAGTGGAGCTGAAGAAGCAGGTGGATGAGCTGCAGGACAAGGGCTTCATTCGCTCGAGTTCTTCACCTTGGGGTGCACCGGTACTTTTCGTACCCAAGAATGATGGGTCGGTACGTATGTGTATCGACTACAGGGCACTTAACAACCTGACAATCAAGAACAGATACCCACTGCCGCGGATCGATGATCTGTTTGATCAGTTGAGCGGAGCTCGGGTGTTCTCCAAGATTGATTTGAGGTCGGGTTATCACCAGGTGAAGGTGAAGAGGGAGGATATCCCCAAGACCGCTTTCAGGACATGGTACGGGCAGTTTGAGTTTTTGGTTATGCCGTTTGGGCTAACCAATGCACCAGCAGTGTTTATGAATCTAATGAACAAGGTGTTCCACCAGTACTTGGACAAGTTCGTGGTGGTGTTCATTGATGACATCTTGATATATTCCAAGACAGAGGAGGAGCACGAGGAGCATCTGCGGATAGTGCTAGAGACTCTCAGGTGGGAGCAGCTTTATGGAAAACTCTCCAAGTGTGAGTTTTTCTTGGACCGGGTGGACTTCTTGGGGCATGTGGTGACTGGAGATGGTATCTCAGTTGACCCCAAGAAGATTGTAGCAGTTGAGGCTTGGACAGCGCCGACTTCAGTGGCAGAGATCAGGAGTTTCCTGGGGCTGGCAGGATATTACCGGAGATTTGTGCAGGATTTCTCCTGGGTTGCAGAGCCGTTGACACGGTTTGACCCGGAAGGATACTGAGTTTGTTTGGTCAGAGGAGTGTCAGGCAGCTTTTGATGAGTTGAAGAAGCGGCTTACGACAGCTCCGATTCTGACATTGCCTTCAGGATCAGGTGGATTCACTATTTATAGTGATGCTTCAGGGAAGGGGCTGGGTTGCGTCTTGCAGCAGCATGGAAAGGTGATTGCCTATGCTTTCAGGCAATTACGTCCCCATAAGAAGAACTACCCTACCCATGACCTGGAGCTGGCAGCGGTGATTTTTGCTTTGAAGTTATGGAAGCACTATCTGTATGGCGAGAGGGTGAAGATTTTCACAGATCATAAGAGCTTGAAGTATGTGTTTATACAGAAGAAGCTCAACATGAGGCAGCGCAGGTGGCTTGAGTTGATGAAGGACTTTGACATCGTACTTCAGTATCACCCGGGAAAGGCCAACATGGTTGCCGATGCCTTGATTAGGTATCCAACAGCCATGTGTTTGACTATGGATCGACACCTGCTTGCAGATTTGGAGAGCCTTGGGATTGAGATGATTGTGCCAGGGGTGCAGATACAGTTATGTGGCCTTCAGATACAGTCAGACTTGATGGACAGGATCACGGCGACACAGTTTGATGATGTGGCTCTGCGGTGTATCCGAGAGCAGATCAGTGCAGGAGTGGAGGATGTTGAGTTCTCACTTGCAGAGGATGGTGCCCTGAGGCACGGTTCTCGGTTATGTGTGCCCAGCGGGGAGCTCAGAAAGTAGATTTTGCAGGAGGCTCACAGATCGCAGTACTCTATACATCCTGGTGCCAACAAGATGTACAGGGATCTGCGTGAGCATGTCTGGTGGTACGGGATGAAGAGGGAGGTGTCCCACTTCGTAGCTAGATGCTTGATCTGTCAGCAGGTCAAGGCAGAGAGACAGAGGCCCGGAGGATTATTGCAGCCGTTGCCCATTCCAGAGTGAAAGTGGGAACATATTACCATTGATTTTGTATCGGGATTGCCGCGTACGCCATGAGGGAAAGACACGATTTGGGTCATCGTTGACAGGTTGACCAAATCGGCCCACTTCTTGCCATTCAAGGTGGGTACGTCTACAGAGAGGCTCGCGAAGTTGTATATGAGACAGATAGTCAGGATTCACGGAGTTCCCGTCAGTACAGTCTCAGATCGGGATAGTCGCTTTACTTCCCATTTCTGGAGGAGTCTGCAGACTAGCTTGGGCACTCAACTCAAGTTTAGTACCGTATACCACCCCCAGATGGACGGACAGTCAAAGAGGACTATTCAGACCCTTGAAGATATGCTGCGGACGTGCGTCCTGGATTTTGGAGGTTCCTGGGAGGATCACCTGCATTTGGTAGAGTGTGCTTACAACAACAGTTATCAAGCCAGCATTGAGATGTCACCGTTTGAGGCTCTGTACGGGCGTAGGTGTCGTACACCCTTATCTTGGGATGATATTGGAGAGCGAGCTTTATTGGGACCAGAGATGGTTGTTGACGCAGCCGAGAAGGTGAAGCTCATCAGGGACAGACTTCGCATGGCGCAGGGCAGACATCGGCACTGGGCCGATAGCCACCGGAGGCCGCTGGAGTTTGAGGTACAGATTTAGAGATAGGATTAGAAGTAGGTTGTATTTTGTTTTGTTTGATTGATTGTGTTTGATTTTTTAGTAACTTGAGACCTTGCTTGTGATTAGGTTGGAGACATGGTTTTTCTGCGGATATCTTCGACTCGTGGTACGATACGTTTTGGTGGAGGTGGGAAGCTTAGCCCGCGCTTCATCGGCCCTTTCGTTATCAGCGGGAGAGTCGGTGACGTGGCATACAGGCTAGACTTGCCACCTGCACTAGTAGGAGTTCACAACGTATTCTACGGGTCACAGTTGAGACGGTACGTGGCTGACCCTAGCCATGTGCTCGATCACTTGGAGATAGAGGTTGGACCTACTCTCAGTTATCCACAGCAGCCTGTGGAGGTTTTGGATCGCCGGGAGAAGGTATTAAGGAACCAGGTGATACCCTTGGTACGCGTCGCATGGAGGCATCATTCTCTAGGAGAGTCTACCTGGGAGCGGGAGGATGAGATGCGCGAGCGGTACCCCTATCTTTTTGGACCTTGAGGTATACTTTTCTATCCTTCTTAGCAGTTAGTATCGCCTTTAAATTTCGAGGACGAAATTATTTTAAGGGGGGTAGAATTGTCACTACCACTTTTCTAGCTTGAGGGTATTTTGGTCATTTTTAAAATTTTAGAATTTAATTTGAATTATTATTACTATTTATAATTAATGTGATTTTTGAGTGATTTTTAGAATTATTATTTTTGGTGTTTTAGAGACCTTGACTTATGTTGACCATGTAGACTAACCTAGTGGCTAACCTAGGTCATGACTAAGTGATTAGGATTTGAGAACCTAGGTTGACTTAAGTTGATGAGGATTAACTCATTGGGATTAGTTTGGTGAAAATAGGAGCTAGTTTGATTAAGGAATGGCTTGTGAAGTCACAAATCATTTTATGACTAATAGGCTTAATGGCCCATAGCCCACACCAATTGAACCAAGCCCTAACCCTAGAAAATCTGACCAGCCCCTATGGCCAGCCCCCCCTATTTATATGCTCCTAAAATTAGGGTTGCCTCTTTAGGAAACATTGCCATTTGGAAGAGGTGAGTCCCCATCCTTGTAAATCCTTAGAAAATCTATTTCTTCTCCAAATTCCTTCAAACAAATTGCAATAGAACCTAAATCCAACGTTCTTGCTGTTGGTATTGAGTTTTTACAGGAAGAAAACAATTTGGAGAACTTTTGGTGGATTGAGGAATCCTTTTCATTGGGGCTTTTTGAGAGCTTGTTCACCTATAGGTATAATCCTCTCTATTTCATTTAAATTCTGTTAAAAATCATTTTAGGAATGCCCTAACCCTAGCCTAACTACAGGAATAGGGATTCCCAAATTTTTGTGTCCTTTCGTGTCCATTCTGGACACGTATCAGTGTATTATATTAGGTGTTTGATGAAATGCCCCAATGGGCATTTCGTGTGAATTTTTAGTATTTGTTTGAATAGGAAATTAGTGTTAGACCTCACTTATAGGTTTCTTGTGTTTTTTCCTTTTCTTAGTGTCGTATCATTTCGTGTCGGGCTCGTGTACACACGGTCGTGCACACGTGCGCGCGGGCAGATTTCTCCCCTGCTGCTCGTGCACGTTTTCTCTGTGCACAGTGGGTTTCGATGCTTAAAACTCGACATAGGAGTTGTGTCAATGACTGACACGAGGCTCGTAAAGTTTCATGAGTCCTCGTGTCATGTCGGACACGTTATGGGCTGTGCACATGTTGTACACTGTGCGTCCAGTGTGCAGTGTGGGTTTTCTGTTTTAATTCGATTGCTAATGCTTTTAAATGTGTTTTAACTTACTAATTAGATCCTAAATATCATGAGTAATCCCTGTTACATTATGTTACATATTAGTTTTAGGTTTAATGATTGTGATTTGATTCGAACATGAGATTTGGGGTTTATTCCTGATACACTGTCTGATACTTGATTATTCCCAGTTTTCCCAAACAGTTAATTCTCTTTTATGTTATGTTTTCAATTGAAATTGATTCCCTCATGTTTCTTTTCATATTAGCTAAGCTTTTACATTCGATTTTAGGCTTTTGGTTGTGATATGGAGATTTTGAATATGAGAATAGGATGTTAAGTTTTGGATTAACTGTTAACCCATTGAATGCTTAACCATGTTTAACTGTTTATGAGATTGGTTGTGTTTCCAGTTTTGAAACCTGAAATTGTATGTAGGAACTCAGATTTATGGATTCAATATCATTTCTTTTAACTGCTGTCAAATGACTGTTATGGTTCTCAAAACCTGGGAATGAGTTGAATTGGACTGTGGTTTCAATTCTTTAACAACCTGAAAATTGGTAAGTGTTTTTCTTCTTATAAACTAAGTTATAGATGTTTGATTATAGGTCTGAAACCTGAATTTATTCCCTTTCTTTTGTTCGATTAGGTATAAACCTGAGTTCAGTGATTTAGCACTGATTTTTTTCCCTATTCTAGTTTTCTGTTAAAAACCTGATAATGTGCATTCAAAACTGATATGGGTTTTAACTGAGTTGTAATGTTGTGTTTTTCCCATAGCCTGGGATTATGTGTTCCCAATTTTCTGAACCTGGGAATGGTTTTAATCCTCTTGTTTTGATTTGAAAACTGAAATGACTTTAACCTGGGAAGAGTACTGTTTGTTAACTGAATTCTTCATAACCTGAGAATGTATATTTGAAATGAGATTGGGTGTACTGCTTAACTGTTAATGCAATGTGGGTTTCCATCTTCACTGTTAGGTTCCAGATTTGTCTCTGTGTCTCACTGTTTTCACTCATCACACTCTCATGAACACTAACCTACACACATATACATGTTACCCACACTGCCACTGTTTCTTAATTTCTCTTTCACTCACACCACAGTTGCTCACTGGTTTCAGGTTTTTGCATCCCCTATTATTCCAGTTTTTATTGAACATGACACATACACATTTATATACTGTTCATAATATATGCACACACATACACTGGTACACTTGTGTCTCCCCTCTCTTCCTTCCTATGTGTATATATAATATATGCTTTGTAATATTTATAAGTTTCCTATTTATGGGTGTATGTGTTTATATATGTATTATATGATATGGTGTATGTAGAGATGTATCTAGTAGGCTATAGGATAGATATATTAGTTTCCTACATATATTAGTTATGGATAGGATTGTGTGAAAGTGTATGTATATATATGATATTGTCTAATATAATGTGTTATGATATATGGGTAATAGGGTATAGAGGCTATAGGTTATATACTCTAATTAGATTATTACCTATATACCTATGTGTGTATGGGTAGGCTTTGACATGGTATTGCCTAGATTAGCCTAGAAAACCTAGAATAGTCTTTTCAGACCTAGATTAGACTATTTGACTTAGGTTTGACTTTAGGGTTGACCAGAGTTGACCAAGAGTTGACTTTGGTCTAGATTGACCTAGTTTCATGTAGAATGCATTAATTTGCATCGTATTATCATTGTAGACTCATAGTGACTTGTACTGTTCTATAGGAGACAGACACCACTCCTCGGACTATCTATATTCTCTCAGATTCACTGGTTACAGGCGAGTACATTCTCTTATCATTTCATATCCTGCATTAGGAGTATATTTTTTGCTTTAGATTACTTTACATGATTCTGACACGTTGGAACACGGATTAGTACTATATGGATCTTGTTGGGCGATGTTATCCCCTTAGCGGATACATCGGGTATTTCGTGTTCGTGTACTTTATCGTGAACATCGTGTACTCCTTGTATTTGTGGCTTTCGTGTACAAAACGTGTGAAATCATATATAATCATGTATTCATATGACCTTCGTGTACAATAACATAACTTAGCCAGATCCTTGTGTATTGATTGGGATGGGGGAGTAGAAGTGGTTATGTATTCAATCTAGTAGATTACTCGTGTACAACCTCTATAGATTTCTCGTGTATAACATCGTGCCGATTACATAACCATCTTATGCTCTGAATCACTAGACACTATCAGTTCTTTATATACTGTAGCTATTTATTTACAGTCTTTCCTGTTTATCATATTTCTTCAGTTTCTTGTATCTTACTCTCTAGCATGATTATATATCCTGACCTGCTATGATTTGTTGAGATGTACTGTGCTAGCTCCTGTCCTGACTGGACCTGTTGAAATATTACAGAGGATGAGGCTGAGGCGTTCTGCCCTACCTACTACGGTGCTACACTAGATGAGTGCCTGGACTTAGACCAGCAGCAGGATCCACTAGCTGTAGATGACATTCCCTTAGACTAGGACTGTCTTTACTATTCTGGATTACTGTATTAGATTTTGAGATATTCTGAGACATGTATTTATTTTAGACACTTAGAACTCTGGATTGTATCTCTATGATTCTCTGTTCTGGATATTTTATCTTTCATTATCAATCTATCTTACCTGTTCTACCTTAGTTGTGGTTGAGTTATATTTCTGTTATGTCACCCCCATTCGGGAAGTATAACTGTTATTACCTTCAATTGTTAGTTGTTGTGACCTAGGACAGTGTTCCACCGCCGACACTGCGGCGTAGGCTGGACGTACCCACGTCTCGTGCCCTTACTCTAGGGTGCGGGTCGTGACAGCTTTTGGCCTCTATAATCTTCTCCTATCTATCCAATAACCCAAAATATAATAGACAACCAATTTACACAACTAGCTAAGAAATATTGGTAAATTCTAATAAGCACAACTATTCGTTGCTCCGAAGTAGGGAGGACAGGAAGATAAGGCAGAATAATCGGAGACAACTGTGAAGTTTCAAAGGAAGTGGAGAGTGTCCAATGTTACAAATAGAAAGTGAGTTTATGAACCGCTGACTTATTTGCTAGATGAGCTACTCTAGTTCAGTCGCTGACTAAATCTAAAAATCATTCGTTCTTTAGGAGATCTTGCAATCTGGAATACAAAAGTTCCAATCTCGGAATTCTAAACAAGGTTCCAAACTGGAATAGAGTTTGAGAAATCTCGATTGTGGTCTTAATGGGTTCTCTATTTGGGCATCAGTCGTTGGTTGGATGAACCTTGGGTTTCGATCTATATGGACTGGACAAGATCCCAATGATAAAACTATTCCTACTAGATTAGGTTATCCTATAATAGATTTCTATCCAAGGGATTGAGCTAGTTGTTAGTCAGGTTGGTTAGCTAGGTTCCTAAAGTCCAAAATGCGCTTTTGGTGACTCTTGTGTTTAAGTAGCACTTAGTGTCTCAATCAAGTGGCACACTAGTGGCATGTGCATAGTGGGCTTCGAGTAGGTCACAACCATATATTTGGTCTAAGTAAATGAGTCGAAGTTGTGGCTCTAGTGGAAGTCAAAAAGTATACTGTGTCACTCCCCGATCTTGGAATACGTATTTTTATACGTAAACCGATAAATTGTATTTACTTTGTATTTATACGATATTTATATGCTGTATTTCTTCATGCATTTCCCAAAAATATTCGACAAAATATTGTTTCGTAATTTATTTTCTGCATTTGGGCCTACAATTTTGGCTCATTTGGGTAACCTATTCTTGGTCCACCAATGGTTCATCATGAACCCTTTGGTTCATATGAACCCATGGGTTCAAGATTCTATATAATAACTCATCTCTCTCTCTCCTCTCATTTATTTCCTCTCATTTACTTTCCTCCACCAACCAAGGCAAGTACCAACTTGCTCAAGAGATGGATCCATAAATAATGTTGATGTTTTCTTACAAAATTATTTGCCAAAATATGTTCTTCTCCTCATTCTATACTAGTTTAGAACTTGAAGTTTTCCATTTTGAAGCTTTAATTTTTGTAGATCTAGGTTTTTAACCATTTTCGGATCTTCTTGGTTTTGATCTAGCAAACTTTATTATTTTCATGTTTTGATGGTTCCATGTTGTAGAGAATTTTATTCTACCCAATTTTGACCTTTGAAAAGTTGGATTTGGACTTATTTTGACCAAGTTATGGACTTTTGAAGCTTTGGGTTCAAACCATGGAGTTCTTGCTGATTTGGAGAAGACAGTGAGCAGTGTGCGCGAGCTTTTTAGCTTGCGCCACTAAGCTGCGCGTGCTCTTTAGCGCAGCACAGTATGGGCCCCATACGCTGCCTTTTGGAAGCGTATGTCTGGCATACGCTGCCTTGACAAGGAGTCATATGGACCTCATACGCTGCCTTGATGAGGAGCGTACGCTGACCTGAGCGTACGCTGACCTGAGCGTAGGCTGACCTGAGCATACGCTGACCTGAGCGTACGCTGACCTGAGCGTACGCTGACCTGAGCGTACGCTGACCTGAGCGTAGGCTGACCTGAGCGTAGGCTGACCTGAGCATAGGCTAACCTGAGCGTAGCCTGACTTGAGCGCGCTCTGACCTGGACTCCCCTATACCTTATATTTTTATATGTATATATTATATTGTATATATATGTAATTGTTTGTGTATGCTATATATCCTTACGCCTTTTGTCCTGAGCATGATATGAGCACTAATGTGACCCCGGTGAATAAAGTGTTCCTACCTGATACTTGTACCTGAATGTCCCAGTTCTCATTCATGCTCGACAAATGACTCGTAACTCTACGTAGCATATTTGCAATGATGCATTACACCAAGGAGGGTAGAACATGTGGACATACAGATTGACATGGATCCTCTTTGGCGTACTCGTACTTGAGTACGATATTTAGGAGGATAATCATGCAGGCCACAGCATGTGAGTCCAAGATTTCACCTAGGGTTAAACTAGGCAACTAAATATACTAGTTGCATGGGGAGGGCAGAATCCTGAGGTCGTGTTACACCTGCCGCCTTGAGATATTGTCTTGACGCGCCGGCTGGTCTCCACGGATACTGTGTCATCCGTAACGAGTGGATGACTGTATCCGATTAATTTCTGTTATATATTATATGTCTTGGCAAGGTGGCCTTACGAGGGACCTGTGCTCAATGACACCTGTCTACGCGAACCCCTGGGTTGGCTAGCCTTGCTGGAAAGGTACGATCTGAGGATTTTGAAATAACATGATGCGAGGATAACCTCGTCCCACTAGAAACTCGTAGACTTGATTGGCCGCGAAAATGACTTGCGTGTATCTTATTACCTTCCGTGAATAACTGAGGGAAGCGGACTGTCATGATACGTGATCCAACCCATGTTCTTGTTTGATTGTTGGGTTGGTTATCGTACTATGACAGGCTGTAGACCGAAGTTATGAACGGAAGACTTATTCTGGTTGTAAAGTGCTACTCCTGTGAATGACTGAGGAACATGGTCTATCATGGTACATGATCCAACCCATGTTCTTGTTTGATTGTTGGGTTGGTTATTGTGCTGCGATAGGCTATCGACCGAAGTCACGATCAGGAGATTTTATTGTTTATACCTTTTTACTTATGTGAAAGTTATAGGGTACGACACGTCCCGACTCCATGCGGCACCTTTTGTCCTTGTTTGGTTGTAAGGGTGCTATATGGGTTCGAGGATGTTGCGCTACCCTGTAATAGTTGCATACGTATTACTATTATCAATCATTCTATTATCTGGGTTTTTTTTATCTTAACTCTTGTGTCCCTTTGGCGGTACTTGCTATTCGGGGCTGACCCTGCTGGTTTTGTTTGGCCAGATCTCGTAGCAGAGCCAGAGGACACGATCTTCCTCCCTGACATCCAGGGTGCATACTAGGAGCATGGCGGTTCGGGGTCTCGAGTGGGTTTCTTCTCCACCACTCCTGCTTATATTTTGTGCGGCATTTAGCCACCGGCACCTGTTAGCCGGATTACATGATATTTTGTGTCAGTACAGAATTGTAAATAAACAGACTGCAGCTGTGTATAATTTTGTACTCCTGACTCTCCGAGATAGCTAAATTATAAAGCTAGTCTCTCATGATCATTTTGATGAAGCGTCGGGGACGCCTTACTGCTTTATCTTTAATGTTCATTTAATTGCTGATGTGATTTGAATGATTGAGACATAGAACTCTGTGGGACCATAGGAGACTTGATTGTAGCATGTACCCCCTAGTCTCTCGACAGCCACGATCGCCGTATGACGTTACGTACCTCATATGGAGTAGCTGGCCTAGTCCGTCTCCGTATTTCGGTACTGGGGCATGACAAGGTTTTAGTGGTGGCCTATGCAGGTCTGTTTTTCAGACTTGTGGGGTATTGTGAATTATTAGGAGTTTCAATCAAAACTTGTTCCCCTTGAAATTCTGTTTCGAATTCTCTGTCCTTGCCTCGATCTCTAACCTGACTTGCATCCTCAAAATCCTCCTCGTTCGGACTTGATAATCTTATATCTTTCTCTATAGGGGTGCTTCATTCTCAGTAGCGGGTGAGGCCCAAGAGGAAGAGCAGCGAGAGCATGGCTCGACCGGGCACCAGCAGGGAAGAGAACCTTTCCCAGGGCGGACACGAGCAGAAATAGAACCAGAGGCAGTACAGCCGCAGGTTATTGAAACTCCTGAAGCACCAGCAGCGACGGCAGTACCAGATGCCGTAGCACTCCTAGAGATCATCCGGGAGATTCTTGTCACTCACCAACAGCAACAGACTCAGCAGCAGGAGCAGAACGTGTTGCTGAACCAAGGGATTCAGTTAGCTCTTGAGAGGAGTGTCGGGGTTGACTCGGGAGCATCAGGAAGGTTCCGTCGCTTGAACTCGAGGTATTTTGATGGCACGGAGGATGCCATCACTACGGATGCATGGATTCAAGACATTGAAGCCATTCTTGTGGCAGCCAAGGTTCCAGATGATGAGAAGGTTGATCAGGTCAAATTAGTACTTCAGGATCTTGCCCGCGACTGGTGGGCATCAGAAGAAGTTGGTATAAGACGCCCTGTTCGTTGGACCACCTTCAGTGAAAGATTCAAGGCCAAGTATTTTGGCGTAGTAGCTCGATATGAGCTCCAGCAGAAGTTTATTAGTCTCAAGCAAGCAGGCAAGACCGTAGATGGGTATGCAGCAGAGTTCTGCAGATTGTGCCGTTTTGCCCCAGCAATGGTGGCAACGGAGCCAGAGAAAGCTATGAGGTTCCAGCAGGGACTTCATTTGGAACTATTACAGCTTATGGAGGGACACGACTACCAGACGTTTGACGCTGTTTTGACGGCCGCTCGGAGGCACGAGCTTACCCAGCAGAGGTTGGCATCGAGGACAGGAGGTCAGAAGAGATCTCATTCCCAGGTTGAAGGAGGAGCAATGCAGCGAACATCGGCACCAGCACCCGGTGTACGTATTCATGATGTAGGAGCGCCGCGGAGGATGGCCGTGTCAACTACTACAGCGCCAGTTGGACACCAGCAGCCGAGGAACCAACAGCAGCGTCAGGGAGCACCCCAGGGCTGTACATTCTGTGGGAAGGCACGACACACGAGGGAGGTGTGCCGGTCAGCGAATGGCTTATGCTTGAGGTGTGGAAGTTCAGACCACCGTATCTCTACTTGTCCTGTGATGCAGAGGCCAGGAGAGGCAGCTCAGCAGTTTCCAGCGTTGCCAGCCCCGGTGGCAACCCCGAGTGGAGGGCCAGTATTAGCAGTGAGGCCCCCAGCCCAGCGTCTACCAACGCAGGCTCAGATGTTCCGCCAAGCACAGAAAGCCGAAGGCCCTCAGAGGCAGCAACAACATGGTCGAGGAAGGCCGCAACAAGGGGCTCCGCGGGGCCAGGGCCAGGCTCTCACATTATCTTTGGAAGAGGCTCTAGCGTCTAGTGACGTGGTGGCAGATAAAATTCTCGTCACCTCATTTCCCGCTGTAGCATTATTTGATTCAGGCGCTACTCATTCATTCATCTCTGCATAATATGCTACACGGATTGGACTAGTGTTTGAGGCATTGCCGGAGAGGATGGATATACTCACCGGCAATGGGCTCGTAGAAGTGAGCAGAGTGTGCTTTTCATGTCCGGTAGAGGTGTGTGGGCATTTACTGCCCGCATCATTGATTGAATTCCCTATGGGGAATTTTGATGTTGTTCTTGGCATGGACTGGTTGAGAGACAGTCATGCGACAATTGATTATAGAGGAGGTAGGGTCATATTCAGCATTCCTGGGATGGAACAGTTCATCTTTACTCGAACCTTGAAGAATCAGGCCGGAGGCATCCTCTCAGCAGCAGTGTCAGAACCAGGACAGATTCCGAGAGTGGTCGAAGATTTTCTCGACATCTTCCCTGATGAGCTCCCAGGGATACCCCCAGTCAGAGAGGTAGAATTTAGCATTGAGTTGAACCCTGGATCGAGGCCTATTGCAGACAGAGTTTACAGAATGTCGCCGTCAGAACAGGATAAGTTGTATCAACATGAGGAAGAGTTGAAGTCTAAGGGATTCATCCGAGACAGTAAATCGCCCTTGGCCGTGCCAGTGATTCTAGTTCCCAAGAAGGATGGGTCGACTAGGATGTACATCGACTACCGCAATCTGAATGCAGTAACAGTGAAGAGTAAGTACCCGCTACCAAGGATTAATGACCTGTTTGACCAGTTGAGCAAGGCCAGCATCTTTTCCAAGATCGATCTTCGGTCGGGATACTATCAAGTAAGAGTCCGGGAGCAAGACATACCGAAGACAACATTCAGATCTAGATATGGGCATTATGAGTTTTTAGTAATGCCCTTTGGACTAACCAACGCCCCTGCAGTATTCATGAATTTAATGAACCGCATCTTTCTGCCGTATGGATAAATTTGTAGTGGTGTTCATAGTTGATATCCTTGTCTATTCCAGCAGTGAAGAGGAGCATGAGAAACATCTTAGGACTGTCTTGCAGACATTGAGGGAGCATCAACTTTATGCGAAGCTCGACAAGTGTGAATTTTGGTTAGACCACATTTTGTTCCTGGGATATGTAATTTCTGGAGCAGGAGTGTCAGTGGATCCGAAGAAGATTGAGGCCGTAGAGCATTGGCCGGTCCCGAGAACGGTTGCAGAAGTGCAAAGTTTCTTAGGATTAGCTGGTTACTACAGAAGGTTCATAGCGGACTTTGCCAGGATCTCTGTGCCATTAACGCGTTTGACGCACAAGGACGTAGAGTTTGTTTGGTCAGCTAGCTGTCAGGCATCGTTTGAAGAATTGAAGAAGAGATTGATCTCAGCCCCGATTTTGACGCTTCCAGTAGGAGCGGGAGGCTTTACAGTATATTGTGACGCATCAGGGAAGGGTCTTGGATGTGTATTGATGCAGCATGGAAAGGTGATAGCATATGCGTCTCGGCAGCTTCGAGACCATGAGAAGAATTACCTGACTCACGATTTGGAGTTAGCAGCTGTGGTGTTTTCACTCAAGTTGTGGAGGCATTACTTATACGGGGATCGGGTAGAGATCTATACTGATCATAAGAGTTTGAAATACGTATTCACGCAGCGAGATTTGAACATGAGGCAAAGAAGATGGTTAGAACTGCTGAAGGATTTGATTTAGATCTTCAGTATCATCCAGGCAAGGCGAATATAGTTGCAAATGCACTGAGTAGGAGAGACAGTGCCTTTATCTTGACCTCGCAGAAGTATATTCTAGAAGACCTTCAGAGTATGGGAATTGAAGTAGTTTTACCAAGGGATATAGGAAAAATAACCAGTATACAGATTCAGTCAACCTTAGTAGAGAGGATAAGGGCAGCACAAGCAGGAGATCCATAAATTCAGAAGTTGCGGTCGGAGTATGAATCAGGCTATAGGAAGGAGTTAGTGATTCATGAAGATGGTACGCTCAGGTTTGGAAACAGACTCTATGTACCGAGTGGAGACCTTCGGCAAGAAGTTATGTCCAAAGCTCATAGTTCTATTTACTCCATTCATCCAGGAGGAACGAAGATGTATCGAGATATCAGGCAGTTCTTTTGGTGGAATGGCATGAAAAGAGAGATAGCGAGATTTGTATCCAAGTGTCTGGTATGTCAGCAGGTAAAAGCCGAGCAGCAGAGACCAGCAGGATTGCTACAGCCGCTTCCTATCCCAAAATAGAAATGGGAGCACATCACGATGGATTTTGTGACCGGTTTACCTAGATCCTTGGCTGGCAAGAATGCAGTCTGGGTAATAGTAGATCGACTCATAATGTTCGCTCATTTCCTTCCCTTCCGAGTTGGACAGACTATTGAGCAGCTAGCAGAAATGTATATGAAGCAGATAGTAAGGCAGCACGGTGTTCCAGTTAGTATAGTATCAGATCGGGATACGCGGTTTACTTCCCATTTTTGGCGGAGCTTACACCAAAGTTTGGGAACCAAGTTAAGATTCAGTACTGCTTATCATCCACAAACTGACGGGCAATCAGAAAGAACCATTCAGACATTAGAAGATATGCTACGGGCGTGTACCTTGGATTTTGGCAGATCTTGGAAGGATCACCTTCATCTAGTGGAGTTCTCCTATAACAACAGCTATCAGGCTAGCATTCAGATGGCCCCGTTCGAAGCATTGTACAGAAGGAAGTGCAGGTCCCCTTTGGCATGGGACGACGTCGGAGAACGGAAGTTGTTGGGGCCAGAGATGATCATGCAGACTGTGGAGATAGTTAAGTTGGTTAGAGAGCGCCTTCGAGTTGCACAGGACCGACATCGTCATTGGGCAGATCAGCATCGTAGGCCTCTAGAGTTTAGAGTTGGCGACCAAGTATTTCTGCGAATTTTGCCTACTCGGGGTATCATCAGATTTGGAACCCGGAGAAAGCTTAGTCCAAGATACGTTGGTCCTTTTAAGATTGTCGCTCGGATAGGCGATGTGGCTTATCGACTTGCCCTTTCGCCTTCGTTAACTGGCATACATGATGTGCTTCATGTGTCCCAATTACGTGGGTATGTCCCGGATCCGAGTCATGTCCTCGATCATTCTGAGTTAGTCGTTGGTACCGACCTAACTTACGAGGAACAACCCGTGTCTATTTTGGACCGGCGAGAGAAGGTACTCAAGAATCGGACGATAAGCCTTGTCCGTGTTTCTTGGAACCATCACTCTTCGGAAGAGTCAACCTGGGAGCGCTAGGACGAGATCAGATCTCGGTATCCGTATTTGTTTGACTAATGAGGTATATTTTTTTTACGCCTTATTGACACGACTCCATGCTTATCTTTACCTACTTGTTTTTGCACTTTGTGATGTATGATAATAACTGCTATGATAGTTAACTTGTATATGATTGTGCCTTGCTTGCCCTGATTTCACTATCCTGTCTTGGCTAGAATTCCGAGGACGGAATTTTTCTAAGAAGGGTAGAGATGTCACTCCCCGATCCTGGAATACGTATTTTAATACATAAACCGATAAATTGTATTTACTTTATATTTATACGATATTTATATGCTGTATTTCTTCATGCATTTCCCAAAAATATTCGACAAAATATTGTTTTATAATTTATTTTCTACATTTGGGCCTACAGTTTTGGCTCATTTGGGTAACCTATTTTTGGTCCACCAATGGTTCATCATGAACCCTTTGGTTCATCATAAACCCATGGGTTCAAGATTCTATATAATAACTCATCTCTCTCTCTCCTCTCATTTATTTCCTCTCATTTACTTTCCTCCACCAACCAAGGCAAGTACCAACTTGCTCAAGAGATGGATCCATAAATAATGTTGATGTTTTCTTACAAAATTATTTGCCAAAATATGTTCTTCTCCTCATTCTATACTAGTTTAGAACTTAAAGTTTTCCATTTTGAAGCTTTAATTTTTGTAGATCTAGGTTTTTAACCATTTTCGGATCTTCTTGGTTTTGATCTAGCAAACTTTATTATTTTCAAGTTTTGATGGTTCCATGTTGTAGAGAATTTTATTCTACCCAATTTTGACCTTTGAAAAGTTAGATTTGGACTTATTTTGACCAAGTTATGGACTTTTGAAGCTTTGGGTTCAAACCATGGAGTTCTTGCTGATTTGGAGAAGACAGTGAGCAGTGTGCGCGAGCTTTTTAGCTTGCGCCACTGAGCTGTACGCGCTCTTTAGCGCAGCGCAGTATGGACCCCATATGCTGCCTTTTGGAAGCGTATGTCTGGCATACGCTGCCTTGACAAGGAGTCGTATGGACCTCATACGCTGCCTTGATGACGAGTGTACGCTGACCTGAGCGTACGCTGACCTGAGTGTAGGCTGACCTGAGCGTAGGCTGACCTGAGCGTAGGCTGACCTGAGCGCGCTCTGACCTGGACTCCCCTATACCTTATATTTTTGTCCTGAGCATGATATGAGCACTAATGTGACCCCGGTGAACAAAGTGTTCCTACCTGATACTTGTACCTGAATGTCCCAGTTCTCGTTCATGCTCGACAAATGACTCGTAACTCCACGTGGCATATTTGCAATGATGCATTACACCAAGGAGGGTAGAATATGTCGACATACTGATTGACATGGATCCTCTTTGGGGTACTCGTACTTGAGTACGACATTTGGGAGGATAATCATGCAGGCCACAGCATGTGAGTCCAAGATTTCACCTAGGGTTAAACTAGGCAACTAAATATACTAGATGCATGGGGAGGGCAGAATCCCGAGATCGTGTTACACCAGCCGCCTTGAGATATTGTCTTGATGCGCCGGCTGATCTCCACGGATACTGTGTCATCCGCAACGAGTGGATGACTGTATCCGATTAATTCCTGCTATATATTATATGTCTTGGCAAGGTGGCCTTACGAGGGACCTGTGCTCAATGACACCTGTCTACGCGAACCCCTGGGTTGGCTAGCCTTGCTGGAAAGGTACGATCTGAGGATTTTGAAATAACATGATGCGAGGATAACCTCGTCCCACTAGAAACTCGTAGACTTGATTGGCCGCGAAAACGACTTGCGTGTATCTTATTACCTTTCGTGAATAACTGAGGGAAGCGGACTGTCATGATACGTGATCCAACCCATGTTCTTGTTTGATTGTTGGGTTGGTTATCGTACTATGACAGGCTGTGGACCGAAGTTATGAACGAAAGACTTATTCTGGTTGTGAAGTGCTACTCCTGTGAATGACTGAGGAACATGGTCTATCATGGTACATGATCCAACCCATTTTCTTGTTTGATTGTTGGGTTGGTTATTGTGCTGCGATAGGCTATCGACCGAAGTCACGATCAGGAGATTTTATTGTTTATACCTTTTTACTTATGTAAAAGTTATAGGGTACGACACGTCCCGACTCCATGCGGTACCTTTTGTCTTTTTTGGTTGTAAAGGTGACATATAGGTTCGAAGATGTTGCGCTACCCTGTAATAGTTGCATACGTATTACTATTATCAATCATTCTATTATCTGGGTTTTTTATCTTAACTCTTGTGCCCCTTTGGCGGTACTTGCTATTCGGGGCTGACCCCGCTGGTTTTGTTTGGCCAGATCTCGTAGCAGAGCCAGAGGATACGATCTTCCTCCCTGACATCCATGGTGCATACTAGGAGCATGGCGGTTCGGAAACTCGATTGGGTTTCTTCTCCACCACTCCTGCTTATATTTTGTGCGGCATTTCGCCACCGACACCTGTTAGCCGGATTACATGATATTTTGTGTCAGTACAGAATTGTAAATAAACAGACTGCAGTTGTGTATAATTTTGTACTCCTGACTCTCCGAGATAGCTAAATTATAAAGCTAGTCTCTCATGATCATTTTGATGAAGCGTCGGGGACGCCTTACTGCTTTATCTTTAATGTTTATTTAATTGCTGATGTGATTTGAATGATTGAGACATAGAACTCTGTGGGACCATAGGAGACTTGATTGTAGCATGTACCCCCTAGTCTCTCGACAGCCACGATCGCCGTATGACGTTACGTACCTCATATGGAGTAGCTGGCCTAGTCCGTCTCCGTATTTCGGTACTGGGGCATGACATACTGGTATTATGGTAAGGGTTATAGCTAGTCCTTTTTACCTGAAAGTTGTACCATAAAAATAAAGTATAAGGGGACGGGTTTGAGTGGGACATGATATACCTAGATGAAGGTGGACTTGTCTAGATCCTGCATATGAAATTTGTTGGAAGGTAACAACTGGTCTCGTGCTCCGAATATTAATGACACGATCGGGGACACAGAATGATCTAAAGGGAAGGTGGGAGTCCATGGGGCACTAACTATCATCCTAATGAAATTTATTCTAATCAATCGATAATTCCTCGTATATACCAAAATTTTAGAAGGCGTACAGTCTACCCACCTCAGAGGCTAGGATATGGTGGCAAGGTTCCTGTCACAGGGATGGCCGATAGTAGCTACACTTGCATATACAACTATCATAGCCATGGGAATACTCTGTATCTATCCATCAATTACGAGTTTTCGTCTTTCCAATCAGCGAAAGACAAAGACAATAAAGAGTTCAAGGGATGTCGATGAATACAATTACGTGATTCAAAGGTGAATATATAATTCAAGAGGAATTGTCAAGCAATCGAGGATGAGATCCTGGATATCTCTATATCTCAGTCCACGTAGGGTAATTAAATCAAGAGCGAACCAAATGCATCATGGTTGATCAGACTGTAATACACTGATTCTGAGTAGACAATATGTTTAGCAGGCGTCCCCAATAAACATGTGTCTTGAATCAAGCTCGATAAAAGAGTAAGCTTGCAAAAACTAGGCTGTAATAGCAGCGTTGGTCAAGATAGTCGAAATACAAGGATACGAGATTTTTGAAAAGGAGACACAATAGTTCGAGTTTTGAGATAATCAAAATCTTACCCGAAATTTATACACAAATAATAGAATCAGAAATTATAAACTAACTCCTTACAGCAAAAGAGAATTTTTAAATAGGCAAGTCTAACTTAAGATATAAGATTTATATCTAATAAAGCAAGAAATTTAAACAGTTCATCAAGGTTAAAGCTTTAATTCTGGGAAAATTTAACTAACCGAGTGTATAGTGTATCCACATGGAATCATATCGTCACATCAAAAAGTAAGAGTGTACCTATATGGATCTAGCAAGCGATCTAAATTGAATAATTCTAATTGCATGGCCTATCTAACAACCTTAACTACCCAACGGTCAATTTAAACAAGGGACTCCTAGTCCTAGTCATTCTCTTAAATCATTTTAATCATAGTTATGAATGAGCATTTCCTGGGCGCAGGCTCGCAGTAGTACGACTAAGATACGTACTTCCACGAGTTCGCAGTCTTTTGCGAAGACTGACCTGCATGGGCCACCACAAAAACTTGTCACGACCCGCACCCGCTTTTCGGATACGAGACGTGTCCAAGCCAGCCTACGCCGCAGTCGGCGGTAGAACGCTGTCAAGCCTACAAGAAAATAAATGCTCAAAAATACAACATTTGTTGCTCATTCACAATTCTAAATTTATTACAACATTTACAATTAAAGAAAATACAAGATTTTACAGTAATGAAATTGATACAATTGCTTTCTATTTCTAGGTTGTCCTCAGCATACCCAAGTCTTCCCCAGTGCTAAGAGTGATAGCGGCTAAACCTGAAAAATGTTGGTTTCCAGTCAGGAATGGAACAAGTACACAAACCGACGGCAATGCAAAACACAATAGAATTAACAAGACATGAAAATAGCATATGGAATATGAAAGCTGTAAGAAAACTGATGACATAGCACGATAGAGGAGTAAACAAGGAAAAACTAATAAAAGACATCTATCTAGGTGGTGTGAAATATCCGTTTCAATATGTGGACGGCTAGGGGGTAAATAAGGCACTCTGCACGTGTCGTGCGCAGCGGCTAGCATTCACGAGAGACACTGGGATAGTTCTGGGTAGTCCACATGTTTACTAAGATATTTTCCCTCCCGACTACTCCGTGTGACGAGCGTGTCAACAAGCAGCAAGATATATGTATAGACATGAAATGAAAAGACTACTATGAATCGGAAAGCAATCAGAAAGTGCACTTGCCTGAGGTCCTTTGCTGGAGAAACCAATAACACTATACCACTCAATGAGCCACAATCAGTCAACACATGCAGAAGTCTCCGGATACTGAAATAAACAGTACCAACATTCTCAGAATAGTCAAATTATCTAGGATTGCCTGTCCTTAAGTCCAATTCTGGACACAGGAGCAAAACGGTAATTTCGGGTCAAAACGGTGTCCGCCGTTGGACCCGCTCTGTACCAAAAAGCGTGCCAGAGTCAATAGTCTCTAAAGTCGTCAAACTACATGTCTACGAATTCGGTTTTCCGATACGAACCCAACCGTATGTCCAAAGTTGTATTCCGGCGGGCCGTGCACAAAATCGCCCGTTAAGTGGGACCGTAGGGCCCGCAAAACAGTGATTTTATCAACGGTCTCAGAATCGGACCAAACTTGGCATACAGGACCAAAAAAATGATACGGTCCTGTTGGCGTAAGGTTCGTCTCGATCTGACGAACGTGCACAAAGTAATTGGAGAATTTGTAAAGTGCACGATACGGGGAATTTTGACGGATATACATCAAATTCGTCGCGCACACGCGACCAATTTGAATTCCATCAAAGCCCACACGACCACGAAGTTGTTACGCAGCTTTCGATGCCTACGTTGCGGGACCACGTCGCCCGAAATGGCGGGACGCACGTCGTGTGGAAGGTTTTTTCTAATTTTCTAAACTATTTTAAACGAGTTTTTGATCAACATCGAAGACTGATTTCTTTGTGCCTACTGTATAAAATCTGAAACTACAAAAAGGGTCATGATCTCCTATAGGTTGGCTATAAATCTGTTCAAGTCAATTCTCGAATCGAACTACGGATTGGCGAGAATTCGCCTTCCAAGATGAGTAGTTGGACAGTCCTATGGTTCTGTTTACGAACAGAATTTGGTCGAGTTGAGCGTCGTTTTTCCGACAACCTAGGGCATCTAGTTACCATGTATTTGAAGGAAAATAAAGTCGGTTATATTGTGGTCGTACCTGAGCAAACGGTTCGACGTTTCATCGACCGAGGAGGGAGAATTCCCATCGCGAACTTGCCTTCATGCTGCAACTGCTGCTATTGCTGTTACTCCCCTGTGCACGCGGCCTGCAAGCGCGCGGCCGTCTGCCGGCGGCCGGCGGTGACCCAGGGCGACGCGCGCGCACGTGAGGGTGTGCCCAGTTTACGTGGCCTTGGGACGTGGTGGCGCTCATGATTAACCTAAGGTTTTGGAGTTTTTGCGCTTTTGCTCGGCTGTCTTCCTATATGTACTCATATAAACTTTTAGATTCTCTGAACCGAGAAAAAGCTTAGGCTAGCTCAGGGTTGTTGCAGCTATTATGGGCCGGGCCTGGGCTCGGTCCTGGTGGGTCTGGGCCGTGGGTTCAGAGTCCGGGACCGAGGGACTGCTTAATAATTGATGTGGGGGGGCCGAGCTCAGCTCAGCTGTGAGCTGGGCTCAATAGGATGAGTTGAACCCTGCCCCGGTTTTGGCTATTATGATGAACTTATAAGACTATCAACAGCACAAGGAATGAGCCACTTGGTGCATTAGGCAGAGCAGAAAGCTCTCAGTTAACTGTTGTTTCGATCAACTAGGCCACTATATGACAATATAATTGGCCCCTCTCCCTGTAGTGCTTAGAGACTCTAAAGTTGGTATCCATTTATATATGTTTATATCTATTTACATAATCATACACATTATTTAATATATATTTATATAATCACTCACATACATTTATCTATACGTCCACGTATATATATTATACATTTATATGTACACCTATATCTTTTGATAAAGAATAAAATGATGGTAACCAATAATAATAAATAATTTATATTCGATAACCACAATAATAATATTAATATTATATAACCTCAATAATAATAATAACAAAAATCAGTAAGCCAATAATTAATTAGTTATAAGATCTAAAAATCACCATTTAAATAAAATAAATAATAATAAAATATTTTAAAATTTTCGGGAAGGGGAGTTACACTCTCCTTCCGGCTATGGTGTGCAGCATACACCGTGGCCTTCGCACTTTCACATCCAAGGTCATTGTCCGCGATGTGACAAAAGATTTTGAACGGACCGAGCTGCCTTATCATTATTTGATGGGGTGGCTGTTGATGCATTATCCGTCTTTGATGAGACCGGGCTCTGAAGACGGCGTAACTAATGACGACGCTTTTATCTTTCGCTATCGTAATGAGTCTTGGGAATTCGAGACCATGCGTGCTTGCCGGATGGCACTGACGAGGGCAGACATGTACAACATTTTCGTATCTATTCCTCGTTTTACTGATGAGGAAATAGCGGCTGTCCATCTTGACGGTATTGGGTCCCCTCAACTTCTGGACGGACAGATGCTTCTGTGGCTGCGAAATATCCGCCCCGCTCATCTGGTGTATCGCAACCATAACATTGTCTTTCTGGAGCCTTATCTGCCTAGCAGGTTCGCCCGGCAATTTGGATATAGTGAACTTTTTCTAGACAGCCCCAGCTCTTGTCTGGGCTTTGAAGGTAGCCTTCTGGACGGCATCCGGGCCTGAAATTACTATGACTCATTCTATACCCGTACCATTTTCTCAGTTCCTGCTATCAAGGAGTCGGTAGAGATCTTGTATATGGCGGCTCTGTACCACGTCATGGCGAACAAGCCCCCTGTCAGTTTTAGCCCGGGTACCAGTTTCAACGTTGGTACTGGCCTAGATGAGGGTTCCCAGGGGGCCAAGACAAGGAAGAGGAAGAACAGAGTCGAAGTGCCGGATTCGGACTCCGCTGCTGCAGATGACGAAGGCGAGGAGCATGATGGAGATGACTCTTTTCTTACGGTGGCAGATGTAGGGGCGGATCAGCCGCCTGTTTTTCCAGATGAGGTGGTGGTAGATCAGCCATCTGTTACACCCGGCCCTGTATGAAAGCGTAGAAGGCAACTTTCTCCTGTCGGCGGCATCCCTCGCTCTCGGAAACTGGCTGTGACCAGGTACCGCGGGCTAACTATAAAAGAAAGAGGCGAAGAAGTTGACCCCGTATCAGAGGTAAATAAGTTACTACCGGTCCTTCCTTTATTGTAGTTTTGATTTTAATCATCTTCCTTTCCTCTTATAGGCATCAGAAGAAGAGGGCTCTCGAGTTGCCAAGGTCGTGACTTGGGATGACGGGGGATCCGGTGAGCCTGCCCCTAAAATTGCTGAGTTCCATCCAGATGATGCTGATCAAGTTGCCTCTCCCTCCGAGGTGGCTGGGTCAGAGGAGCCGGCCAAATTTAATTTGGAGATCGTGGGTGAGGAGACCCTGCCAGCTGCAAACGAGCTGCAACCTCGATGCTCCTCTCCCGATAAGATAAGCCAAATCTTAACTTGCGAGGAGGCCTATCAGATCTATGATCACATCCTTCGGGTCACATCGATTGATCATTGTCATGGACATATAGGTCCCGCCTCTCCAGTACCGAGGATGGACATTATTGAGACGGACTCTGCCGAAGGGGCACTGGCGGAGAGGAGCGTACCTCCTCCCCTTCCGGCTCATCTTGATAGGCCTCCTGTGGGCTCGGGTTCGGCAAGTCCGATGATGGGACAACCGGGGCCAGGGACGATGGTCATTGTGTCTTCCTCTACTCGGGCGGCCCCGAGAGTCGACCTCTTCGCCCTACCAAGTGTTCAGGCTCTTCGGGTGGCAGAGGAAGAGTTAGCCGCTATCCGTACATCGTTCTGTTCGGAAGTCACCCCCCTGGTGGCAAGTTCTAGCACCACTCCTTCGATGCTGCCGGCCACGCTTCCTCTGACGCCGTCCTCTACAGAGGTACTGGACGAAGCGTTACAGAACGTGGTCGCCAGCTTTTATCGTCACTTGAAAAGGGGGATAGAAGCTGCTGTGGAGAGAGGGACCTCTTTCGTCTTGGCCCGGCAATGCGCCCAGGGTCAAATTGATATTCTTAAGGCCCTTCCTGGTGGCACGGGGGTGGCCGCACTTCTGGAGGCAAAGTTGCTGGAGACCGATCAGCTGATGGCCCAGCTTCAGGTACTGCGGCAGGTTGATCGATCTGCTGGTATAGATTAGGAGCGTGGCTCCCTCACAACTGCTATAGAGAAGGCGAGGGCGGCTCAGGATAAAACTAGGCCGGTCATACTGGAGGATCTCCACACTCTGTCTGATCCATATGATCAATTAAGCCATGAGAGTGAAGATGTTACAACTCGGGAAGTGATTGCCTCCCGTAGGATTACTGAAACGCGGGAGCAGATCCTTGAGCTCCAAAGGAAGTTAACTTTCTTTGAGTCTGAGCTTGAGACTGCCCGGATCGACAGAGGGCTGATTATCCAGGAGGCTGATAACGTCAATAAAGCTTCGGCTAACTTAGAAGTGGCTCTGAAGAGGTTGGACGACGACTGGCGAACACTCATGGACCTGGATAATAGGGAGCGGTTGTCCCAGGAGGCTGAGCATAGGGCTAGACAGAGGCTTGAGCGGGGTACTGCCATAGTGAGGAACCACCTCTTGGAGTTGTGTAATGCCGAACTATAGTCAACCTTTTTCTCGTTTTGTTCCTATTTTCTTTTTCTTTTATTTTTGAGAGGGACATGGTCCCCACCATATGTAATGCTTTTTCGTCATTCAAATAAAGAGTACTTTCTATTCTACCCTTCATTTGTATTGCTTGTTGTGTCTGTGGTATTATTGTGATGTTTGCCCCGCATGGGGGACTTGTTTGTGGACCTGTTACCCCTGGCATACCTTGGTTTTAGGTACGGATAACAAGTTTGATTGGGGATACCTAGAACAGTTCCACGGTAAGGTGGTCGTGGGTGTTTGGGGTATCAGGAGATAGAATGCCATGGAGCAGCTGGGCTCCCGGGGCATGATGAGGAATGGTGGGCCTGTACTAAGAGACTTAATAAAGGACATTTGTGGGCCTATTATCCTTGGCGTACCCCGACTTAGGATACGGATAATAGGATGAAAGGGAACCAACATACTTACTCAGAGGTAATGAGGACATGGCAAGTACGAAGGTTTTACCGTAGAGTCTTCCTACTCAGAGGTAATGAGGACATGGCAGGAGTGGACTCAACGGAGGATATTTGTGGTCAACAGAGGACATTCGTGGGCCTATTACCCTTGGCGTACCCTGGTTCAGGGTACGAATAATAAGACGAGAGAGGACCAACATACTTACTCAGAGGTAATGAGGACATGGTAAGTATGGAGGTTTTACCGTAGAGTCTTCCTGCTCAGAGGTAATGAGGACATGGCAGGAGTGGACTCAGCGGGGAATATTTGTGGACCTATTATCCTTGGCGTATTCCGATTGTGGGTACAGATAATAAGTCGAAAGGGAATCATCATACTTACTCAGAGGAAATGAGGACATGGCAAGCATGAAGGTTTCTTCGACGGAGCCTTCCCACTCAGAGGTAATGAGGACATGGCAGGAGTGGGCTTAATGAAGGAGGGTACATAGAATGACTCAGAGGTAATGAGGACATGGAAGTTCTATGTAAAGGGGTGATTTGTTTATGACGGAAGTGAATCGACTCAGAGGTAATGAGAACTTGGCCGTTTTGGAAATTTGTGGATCTGTTACCCTTTTTATGCACTGGAAGTGCGGGTAGTAGATCATGAGGGAGGATCTCTTTCAGGAAAAAAGTTCAGAGGTATGGTCATACATGACCTACTATCTGAAGTGTGACCGGAATGTGAGTTCGGAGGCACCTGCGGGTACATAACTCGATAATTTGGAATTTGGGAATGTGAGTTCAGCGGCACCAGCGGGTACATGACTCGATAATCTGGAATATTATGGATGTGAGTTCAGCGGTACCAGTGGGTACATGACTCGATAATCTGGAATGTTGTGGATGTGAGTTCAGCGGCACCAGCAGGTACATGAATCGATAATCTGGAATATGTCGTTTAGATATAATATTTCTTCAGGAACTTGCCGTTGACGGACAACATGAGCAAGTCTCCATTTTGCTTTGCGAGGCGGTAAGCACCGTTAGAGAATACAGCCTCAATGATAAATGGACCTTCCCATTTTGGCTGGAACTTGCCGGCGGTCTTGTGAGTCATGACCATCGGCCTTTGGACTGCCAGGACGAGATCACCTACTTGGAATGTTCTGATTTTAACCTTCTTATTGAAGGCACCAGAGATGCATGCTTGGTATAGCTCGATTCGTTGCTGAGCCAGGAGGCACTTTTCATCTAAGGCCTCTAACTCTTGTAGTCGACGACGGTAGTTATCATCCGTAGTCAATTAATAAGTGAGGGCGACACGGAGCAAGGGTATTTGAGTCTCCAATGGGAGAACTGCCTCACTTCCGTACACCAGGGAGAATGGTGTATTCCCTATGGCCGTTCGGACTGTGGTACGGTGCGTCCATAGGTATTCACCAAGCTTCTCGTTCCAGTCACGTTTGTTGGACGACACGAACTTCTTGAGTAACTTGATAATAGTTTTGTTGAATGCTTCTGCCAACCCATTCGCTGCCGGATTGTATGGCGTTGAAGCAATATTTTGGATGCGATGCTTGTCGCAGAACCGATAGAAAGCGTGGCTTGCAAACTGTAGACCATTATCGTGGATGATCCTTCGGGAAAGTCCAAAGCGATAGATGACGTGATGCTTGAGAAAGCTGATCACGTTTGAAGTCTTTACTTCTGTAAGCAGGACAGCTTCTGCCCATTTGGAGAAGTAATCTGTGATTGCGAGTATGAAGCGATGTCCTCGGGAGGAAGGTAGAGTAATCGGACCGATGATATCCATTCTCCATGCTTCGAACGGCCAGGACGCCACTGTCGGATGTAGAAATTCGGATGGTTGGTGGATGAAGTCCGTATGGACTTGACAAGATTTGCACTTTCTTGCATAGTCTTTCGTATCTGCTACCATCGTGGGCCAGTAGGAGCCCATTCGGCGAAGACAGTCTTGTAATTTAGGGCCAGGTTGATGGGTCCCGCAAATACCGTCATGAGCTACGCGTACGGCTTCTTTGGCTTCTGCGTTTGACAGGCATCGAAGCAATAATCCATCATAGGATCGGCGATACAGCATTTTCGTCTCTGTATCGTAGAAGAATCTGAGAGAACGCCTTCTGATGGAAGTGGCTTCCTTTGGGTTCTCGGGCAGGATGTCGTAGACGACGAAGTCAATAAACGATTGTCTCTAATCTGGGACTTCGTCGATCGTCTGAGCGGAATAACTCGCCACGAATTGAACGTTGTTCTTGGGGCAGACCAGTTCGTGGCCTATCACATCTACCGATTGATGAGTATGATTTGGCACTGCTAGGGAAGCGGCCAGGCCTGCTAAGGCATCGGCTTAGATATTTCGGAGTCTGGGAACATGTTCGATGAAGAACCCCTCGAACGAAGAGATGATGTCGATCGCTATCTGGTGATAGGAGATCATGTCTTCGTGGCGGACTTAGTATGAGCCCCGAATCTGATTGACGATTAACTAAGAATCGCCGTATGCTTCAAGATATTCTACCCCCAGCTCTTTTTCAAGTTGGAGGCCAATGACCAAAGCGTTGTACTCGGCCACATTGTTAGAGCAGGGTTCTGTGAGAGAGTAAGCACGGTTGATCACCAATCCGGAAGGAGAAACCAACACCACCCCGACTCCGACGATAATGTTACCCTTGGGTCCGGTCCTTGAGGCACCGTCGAAGAACGTTTGCCATATATCATCGTGAGAGGTTGCATGTGAGTCGACGACTTCATCTAGGATCTCTTCATATATTCTGGATGACTCAGAGCCCGGGTGGGCTGCCAAAAAGTCTTCTAGGGCTTGACCTTTAACAGCCTTTTGTGGGACGAAGATCATATGATAGGGGGACATCAATATTGCCCATGTAGCGAGGCGAGAGCTAAGTGCCCCTGGTTTAGTTATGAGGACCCTGAAAGGGTTGACTCGTGAGATTACATGTATGGTTTGTCCTGTGACATAGTGCCGCATCTTCTGAATGGCGAACACCAGGGCGAGGCATTCATTCTCTACGACGGTATATCGATGCTCTGGCCCGATCATCATTCGACTGAGGTAGTATATGGCTTGTCCATGGCCTGTATCGTTGTTTTGTGCTAGCAGAGCCCCGAGGGAATGTTCCATTGCTCGTACGTAGAGCAGCAATGGTTTTCCAACAACCGGGGCCACCAGGACTAGAGGGTTTGACAAATATTCTTTGATGCTATCGAAGGCACGCTGACATTCTTCATCCCATACGAATGAAACGACCTTCTTTATGAGATGGGTGAATGGCTGACAACGCCCGGAGAGGTTGGAAATGAACCTCCTGATGTAAGCTAGCCTCCCTTGAAGGCCTCTGAGTTCGCAGAGATTTTTTGGGGGACCCATCTCCATAATTGCCTTCGTCTTCTCAGGGTCTACGTGAATTCCCTGGGCAGTAATGATAAAACCCAAGAATTTCCTGCTGGATACGCCTAAGAAGGATTTCGTGGGATTTATTTTCAAATTGTGTGCTCGCATCAGGTCGAATACCGTCCTCAGATCCTGCAGATGGTCTCCTTTACAGCGACTCTTGACGACGATGTCATCGATATAGAACTCTACCGTCTTGCGTAAGTGGTCTCTGAAGATGATACTCATGGCTCTTTGATATGTGGCGTTAGCATTCTTTAAACCGAAAGGCATGACTGTATAACAGTATGTGCCAATCGATGTTCGGAATGATGTATGCTTTTCGTCGTTAGGAGACATCTTGATTTGGTTGTATCCCGAGAAGCCATCCATGAATGACATACGTTCGAAGTCGCAGGTGTTGTCAATCATGATGTCTGTGATAGAGAGGGGGAATTCATCTTTGGGACATACCTCGTCCAGATTGCGGAAGTCGATGCAGACTAGATGTTGCTCTTCTCGTATGAAGCCGCTGACTATCAGTTTGTTGACTTCGACTTCGATCGCATCCATGATGCCCGGGCGGAAGCGTCGCTGTTGTTGTTTGACCGGCTTTGCATCTGGCCGTATGTTGAGCTTGTGAAGGGTAACCTCGGGGTTTAATCCTGGCATGTCTTCATAGCTTCAAGCGAACACATCGATATATTCTTTGACAAGTTCCAGTAGCGATTCTCGCTCTTCGTCTGTTAGACTTTTACTGACGAAGATTAGTTTTGGGGAAGATTCGCTACCGAGATCCACTTGTATAACTTTATCTTCAGTAGGGGTTCTCTCTGTTCGAACCACTTTTCCTATTGTGCATCCAACTGTTGGGCCAATGGCTCTAGCTCGAGGATTTCAGGAATGTCTTCATCTTCTTCATAAGCATCGGCGAATGCCATGTTGACTGACAGGACTTGTTTGAATACGTCTCTGATGCTGGTATCCGAGTCAAAAGTTGGTGACCCGGTTGAATGTGAATGCCAGTCACATTCTTTATCTGAACTCTCAGGGGTCGTCGTGGGTGTAACATACCCTAATCCACATCGAGTTTTGCTGTAGTAGTCCCGTAGTTTGCCAACCGGGACTGGTGGCTTTAGAGGTAATCGTCGCCCAGTGCCGTAGTTCAAACCTGGCGTAGTCTCCAGATTATACCCCTATTTTTGCATGAGATATTTGGATTGGGGGCTATAAAGATACAGAGGCAGTCTCCCGACATCTGATTCAATGTCGACTTCTTCTACGGTGAAAGGCTGCAGATCGTCCTTCCGGCCGAAGATGATTGGATGGTCCCCTCCATTGACTATACGGTAAGCGTCTTCTACTGGAGTAAGCTGGATTGCGGTGTACACATTTGTCACCTGTGTGTGTAGGTGAGTGCCTATACCGTGTTCTATAGCATATATTGTACAAAGCTTATTGAGTTCGAGGTAGTTCAAATATAGCCCTTTATTGATGAAGTAAGGTATCTTTTCTAGGGGGATTATATCATCTTCGGAGGGAACATCAGTGTGGGAAGCCACATACTTGGCTAGCTCCGGTTCCTCTTCGCCTACCACCTGTATAAACGAAGACTGAGAGGACGACCTGGGCAGCTTGATCGTCAGAGGTTTAGTTGGTGGAGTAGAACGTGGAGTTGTTGGTAGACTAGCGACCCCCAGTTTGGTACTCGATGCTGGACGGGGAGTGGTTGGTTCGCTAGAAGTCCCAGACCTTGCATCGGGGTGACGACTCTTCTTGGGAAGACGTATCGTCATTGGCTGGTCGGAGGGATTGAGCTTCTCCATTTACGGCTGGCCGACTCTCGGCAGCGTGATTGTCAGTGGCTCCGTTTTGGGTCTTGGCACTTGGCCGGACCTTGGCAGCCAGTTTATCATTTTCTCTTCTTGTGCGGAGAGGCTAATTGCGTCCTTACGCAGAGTGGCGGTAAGGGGTACGAACTTGCCAAGTTTGCGAGCTTGGAGGTGGATCGTCAGAGGTTCTTCTGATCCTATGGCTGTCTCGGTACGAGCTTGCACATCTCCTTCACCAAGGTGCTTCTTCGACTTTTCGTACATGCAGGAGTCTGACTAGTAGGATTCGACCCCTTTGAAGGGATCGATGTCGACAAATTCTATCCTCACAAAGCCGTGTTTGTCAACATACTTGAAGCACTGGTGTAGCGTGGAAGACACGATCATATAATCGTGTATCCAAGGGTGCCCCAAGAGGATGTTGTAAGAAGTGTCTGCATCTATGACGTAACAGGTGACTTCCGACTGGAGATCGCCAATTTGATACTTCAAACAAATCTTCCCAATTGGGTAGCTCCTGCCCGAATTGAAACCGCTGATGGCGGTGCTTGTAGGCGTCAGGCGATGCATAGGGATGCAGAGATGATGTAACAGACCCTTCGGGATAATGCTTATGGAAGAGCCCGGATCAATATGCATCCGATCCACTTTTACGTCGCCGATGTATCCAGTGTAGTATAACGGGCGATCATGCAGGTTGGTTTTGATGAGCATGTCCTGCGGAGTAAAGACAATATTGGGCATCGCTCCCGTGTAAGCGCTGTCTTAGAGATTTGCAGGCAGATTCTCTCCTGTGAGGTTGACCTGAGCCAGGTATGCGTCGGCATTGCATCGCTCAAAGCCGCACGAACATCCTTTGAGAGTCTCAGAAGCTCGTATAATGACAACTTGGCCAGTGTGTTGGCCAATTATGCCAAGATGTCGAAGTTGTAGGGCTTCTCCAGTCCCTGCGGTGCCTCTTTTCAGAGGGATATGTCAAAGTGAGTCTCCTTCGGCCTAGGCTTGTCGGTTGTCAGAGGCTGAGCCGGTCCCGGAGTGTCAGTTGTGGTGGGCTGATGATCTTTAGCTGAGTTATCAGCCATAGGTTGGGATTGTGCCCCTGACCGAGTAACGACAGCTATGACTTCTTCGGTATCTGCCGAGATTGTACGGCAGGTTCTGACTTTTCCACTCTTCTTCATGCAAATGGAAGATGGTGTGGGCTGAGTCACTTCTGATACCAAGTCTGGATGGACCCACATGACCTCCCCTCGTGATGTGGTGAGGGGCACTAGACTAGCAGCCTGATCTCGGGGATGTGGAAGATTAGCAATCTCCATTGTCGCCAGAGGGATGGGGACCACACCGTCTTGAGCTTCGATTGGAGGGAAGCTACCGAATTGTACTGATACCATATTGGCTGCCATAGTTACCTCTTCGAAATTGATGGCCAGAGCGTTCGAATCGATGAGATTTTGGATGTACCGTTTTAGCTGGAAGCAGTCGTGTGTAGCATGGTGGACGTAGCGGTGGTAATGGCAGTACTTTGGGTTCTCCATATCTGCCGACCGAGGTTTCCGTCTTGGTAGAGGAAGCTGAATTCTGTCTCCTTGTATGAGCATATCCAAGATGGGCTTGACGTGACCGTCTTCGAAGGAGTAAGTGATTTGCGGCCATTGCTTGTCTGCCAGTTTTGGCTCAGGTTTCTGTGCTGTGTCGGCCACCATAGCCTACTTGCCCTTGCTGTCTCGATTATTGGTGGAGCTACCCCTATTGTTGGTGTTGGCGTTGGGACGCCTGCCCTTGCCTTCTCCCTCTGAGATGTGTAATCCCAGTTGGCGAGCCTTCTTCAATCGTTCTTTGGCGCTTGTGGCACTGATGATAAACGTCTTCCAGTCCTTGAATTGACTTTCGCCCATCAAGAGACTGATTGTTAGAAGCAGTCTCTTTTGGCAAATTTCAATTAAGGAGGAATCCGGGTTTCCAGAGGGCAGCTTCATTACGGTTTGGCGGAACCGCTCGAAGTAGTTCCTTGTCAGCTCTTTTTCTCCTTGGACAACGTCCATGAGGGTGGACATTGTGATGTCCTGTCCTACTTCGTAGAATCTCTCCAAGAACATGCGCTTGAAGCCGGCGAAGGAGTGGATGCAGTTGTCTGGCAGGTTGCGATACCAGTCGAAGGTGACTCCTTCCAATGCCCCAATGAATAATCGTGTGAGGATGGCAACATCATGGGGCAGATGGTCGGTGGTGACTTGCGGAGGTCTTGCCATCATACGGGTTGATGTTAAACGGCTTATATCTTGGCGGGAAGGGGACATCCCTCCATACAGCAGGGTATGGTTGCCGTATTCTGAGGTCTTAGCAGTTTTCTCGGGCATGGAACATGGCTCGGAGCTCCTGGACCTCTCTTCTTGCTTCTCGGGCCACATCCACGGCAGTGGGGGCCGTTACTTCAGGAGGATTGTTGCTTGGGTTCGATGCCACTGAATTCGAGTCCGCATTGATCGTGGGACCCGCGCTTGTTTGGCCAGGCGTCCCTCCTTGCAGTGTTGGAAGGGCCGCTTTGATTTCGTCCACAGACTTGACCAAGGCAAGCAGTATGGCCTCCAGAGTGTCGATGCGTTGGCGATCACTAGAACCACCTTGGTTGCTGTCCGTCATGAATACCGTCCTTACGTGAGGAGAGATGGATGGCACGGTGGAGGACGTGTCTTCCGAGTCATACCCCTGTAATGAGAAATCATCGGGGTACGTGGGAATGTCTTCCTCTGGTTCAGACTCAGAAGGGATAGTACCCCCAGCCTCAGAGTTTGCCTCGTCTTGGGAGTTATGGACGTCCTCGGGGACGTCAGGGTTTGCTGCATCTGATGAGAGAGTTGTTTCCCCCAGCTCGTCTTCTTGGAACATCGGATTGTCGTGGAGGTTCGGAGTAGTGCTACCCGCAGCCCCAGCGACCCCCAGTGGTGTGGACGACGAATCTCCCACTGTAGCAGATTTCGTCTTAGAACGGGTACCTTGGAAAACTCCGGTGGTGGGCACCCGCTTTGACGACAGTCTTTTAGTCATATTGGTTGAAATCTTCGGGCTGGGAACATTCGTCTTCTTCCCTCTCCCATCGGCAGGGACTTTCTGAGCAGAGTTGCAAGAGACGACGGAAAGTGCCTCGTCTTCTGAAGACGGCTGTTGCAGTCTTTGAAACACGGATTGTCGGTCTTTTTGCACCATCGAGTTATTGCAACAGCAGTTGATGATGACTTGGGTGCAGTGACGTCCGTGGGAGGACTCTTTGCATCCTGATGCATCTTCTCTTTTCTTGTGTTTATGGAGGATGGTCTCACGCAAGTCAGAGGGGTCTGGATCGACCATGTTTGCTCCCTGGATTTTAGGAGACTTTCGGGAACCTCTTTGTCCGTTTGTCGCCGGGGGCTGGACTCGAATGGTTCTGTACAACTTCCCATCTGAGGCCCGCATAATAGTACATAGGAAGCTCGGATGGTCAGAGATCGGATCGGCAGACCGAACTTGCCAAGATCGCGCTGCCTTAGACTTCTTCACTCTAGTGCGTGAGGGCACATAGTAGGAAGAGTCTAAGTGGTGTTGGAGAGAGTCAGACATATCTTTTTGGGAGCACAAGAGATCAGGACCATAGGAGAGTCGATCGAAGACAGAGCCGCGTGAAGTAGGCATCATGCGGCTGTCATCGATAATCTTCATGCGGCTGGCAGGCGTAGCCGCATAGGCTTTCTTCATACGGCTGGGTGTCTCGGTCGTATGAGTTTTCTTCATGCGGCTGGATGATCTGGCCGCATAGGCCTCTTTCATGCGGCTGGCAGTTTCAGCCGCATGAGGATCTCGTATGCGGTTGGCAGACTTGGCCATATGAGTGTTCGGCTTCTTCTTGGGGTGCATAGAATCACCCTTTGTCCCTGCAAGTCCAACATCGTAGTACTTTCCTCTGCCGGACTTGTGGACAGCAAAGTCCTCTATGGCTTGAAGTGGAGCCGTATGAGAGTCGCATTCGCCGTCTTGGGTAGCCGAGAGTACTCCGTCCAATGCTTGGGGAGGAGCAAATGATTTTGGCCTCCACTCGCTGCGAGCTTTCTTTGTACGGGTTCGCTTCTGGACCGGGCCAGCGCTTCCTTCAGAGAGCATTTCTTCAAAGGCCTGTTGGTCGAAACGGACGACCATCTTCTGTTGTGTGGAGCGAAGTTTGGCTGCATCCGATTGCGTCACCAACTCCTCAGCCGTGGAGAAGTTTATCCCCAGCAGAGTCGCCATCGTGTTTGTCATGAAATATAAAAGAACAGAACAATTATCGGAGGACTAGACTTTTACTTCACAATACAAACTCGCTTGTACAAAGAAAGCCTAGGAACGAAAACCTAGGTACAACAATCTAAGTACAATTGTTTATTTTAGATTCTGGAGGGTGACGATAGAGGCTCGGGAAAGCGACGGCAGCTCTGCCTTACTCCTTGGACGATCGCGGGTGCAGTCTTGGCTCTGTAGAACAACTACTTGGCGTTGATGAAGAAATGCTCTCTCTCTTCAGGCTTTCTCTCTGGCTCTCTGGCTCTCTCTGTATATGTCGCTCTGTATATCTCTCTCTGTGTATGTATGTCTGTCTCTGTGTGTGTCTTTTACAAGGGAATGGCACCTTGCTATTTATAAGAGTGGGGGGCCTCATTAGTGTTTACAATGATTGCCCATTTAAAAGTCGGCAGCTAAGGATCACTGGATCTCGGCCATCCATCTTGAATATGCGAGATTTGAGCAATAAATGTGATTGCATCAAATCTTTTGTGGGTAATTAATGATGATTGACATAAATCCTCCTGATTTGTCATGCCAACCTTGGATTTCTCGACACGTGTCATTGATTTAAATAATCTGATTTGATCCCAATATTTTATTAGGATTTGTTGAGGGATTTCGATCAATTTTATGGCACGTGCCCTGCTATCATGCCACGTGTCATAACCGCAAGCCACAGCAAAAATCTGAGCCGCAGGAAAGTTGCTCCTCATTGGGCCACATAAGACTGGCCACGTGTCAAGGCTGCCTGAGAGTGGCCCCCTGAACATTTGGACCGCATGGTAATGATTTTGAGCCGCATGAGCGAGGATGACCGCATGATGGGTGCCTTCTTCGTGAACCGCATGAAGATAGTCTTCGTAAGCCGCATGAAGATAGTCTTCGTGAGCCGCATGGGGCTAGTCTTCGTGAGCCGCATGAAGATAGTCTTAGTGAGCCGCGTGGGGCTAGTCTTCGTGAGCCGTATGGGGCTAGTATTCGTGAGCCGCATGAAGATAGTCTTAGTGAGCCACATGGGGCTAGTCTTCATGAGCCGCATGGGAGAGCCTTCGCTTGGGCCGCATCGGATGGTCTCTAATTGAGCCGTATACGACTGTCCACATGTCAAGGCCGCATGACAGTTTCTGACTCTCGGGGGATCGTGAGTCTGTCATTATGAGGGAGTCATAATGATATCTTTGTGTCAGAACTGTCACCTTGTCAGAGCTGTCAGCCGTCAAGGCATTTAATGCCGTAAAGGACAAATGAAAGAGCTGTTTTGCAGGCCACGTAGCTCCCCTCTAAGCCGTATAGAACTTGTTTGAGCCACATAGACGCTCGAGCCGCATGAATACTTGAGCCGCATGAACTCTTTGAGCCGTATGGGGCTCTCTGGCCGCATGGATCCTTCTTTATTCTTTTCCATGCTTCTACATAGCTGAATCAATTTGAGTCTGTTAGGGGGGATTTTGGGTTCTAAGATAATAGGGATGTCAATTTTATGATTTTTTTTTAGGCTGTTTAATCTCCTTAAGGTAGGTTTATTGGCTAGGCCTCTAACATTCTATGAAAGGATGTTAGGCATTTTACTTGTTTGGTTGTTGGTGTTTGACGAGTTTCGCGGCTGACCTGGTGGTCATTGCCGTGGACTCGTTGTTTCCTTTAGTATTCTGTCTTTTGTTAGCTGCAAGCTTGTCTGGGTTCTGCTTATGAGGAGTGCCCGAGGGTGCTTCTTCTATATTTTGGATCTCTGGTTCTTTGTCTGGGCTCGTCGTTGTTCCTAAGTTGGTTGATGGGGCGAAAGCTCCTGCGTCTATGGCTTGCTGACAACGGATGACTTGCTCGGGTCCGATGATGGCCAGATCTTCAGCCTGAATGTGTCTCTGTGATTGACTCTCTCGAAGTTCGATGCCCTCCGTGAAGCTGCATTCGATGGGTTTGTTGTGGTCAGACTTCTCTTCTTTTCTTTGATCTCTGTTGTCGGGAGTGGTGTTACCTTGTAGGTTAGCATGGCTGGTGATGTGGGGGGATGAGCGGTTGTTTTCCTAGTTGGTGTTAGCTATGCTAGTGTATGCTTCTTCCGGTTGGGTGATTTCTTCGTTCGCTAGAGCCTCGAACCTGTTGTGGGTGTTAACGTAGGTAGTTTTAGAGGCAGTGGGGAAACGTTTATGCCCGTCAATATTATTGGAAGTCTGGGTCGATATTGGGCTAGCATCGAATCTGTATGCGAGTTGGGGAGAGGTAGAAGGGGGAGGGAGAAAAGGGGGGGTAGTGAGCTTTACTCCTGAGTCCTTTTAGAGTTGTGCTCCTTTGGTGCCAGCTTGTGGTTCAACTCTGGGTGTGCTTTGTAGCAATACTTGATCAGATGCCCTCTCTTTTTACTGTGATTGCAGTATATAACATTGTTACCATAAAATTGGCTGTGAGTGGGTCTTATTTCCTAGCTCTATGTTGATGGATTTAGGGAGTTCTTTGGGGACGTCTCGCTCCATACATAATTTAGCATAGTTAGCTCTAGTCATATTTCTTGATTCTTCTGCCATTGCTACGAAAGTGCTGAAGGAGTTGACAATCATTTTCATAGCTACTGGTACGAAACATATAAGTGGTGGATTGGGGAGGGTGACCCATGTGGACACCATGGTTGAATCTTCTATTCGGTTAAGATTCTGGGACCATCTGACTGCTGTCATGACTTTGGAGTCTATTTTAGTAGATCCTCGGGATTGGACAATCTTTTGATCGGCAGTTGAGGATAAGTAGAGAAGAATGTTTTTGGGGTCAAGGGGAGCCACGTGATACTCCGCTGAAAGGCTCCATTTGGCGACTTCTTTCTGAACTCGGGCCAGCTTGGGACATCCCGAGGGGAATCTCAACACAAACGTAGAGGAGAATCTCTCGTAAAGCATCCCCAGAGCCGCGCAGGAGAACGGAATCGATAGTGATTGACCTTCCTCTGGAGTGGGGTAGTCGATCTTAGGAAGAAAGACATCTTGGAGGATTGGTTATTTCTGGGCCAAACGGTCGGGTCTGACTATGTCAGCAAATGAGGAGCCTGCGTAAGAGCTCGGGGCCGAGAGGGGGGCCCCCTGCCAGGGAAGAGCGCTCGGGCCGGGGGGGAAGCTCATGCGCTGGAGGAGGCCAGCGTAGGAGGGATGCAAGTGGATGGGGGCCTGAGGGGCCAGGTGGGGTGGGCGCGTAGGAGAACTCGCAGAGGGCACATAATGAGCTATAGAGGAGGGGCGCATAGGAAGTGGGGGGTAGTGAGGGTGCATGAGGGGAGCGCTGGAGGAGCCACTGCTTTGCGCTCAAAGGGTTGGGCGCATAGCGAGGGCTACTGAAGGTGGAGATTGAGGATCAAGCACACGCAGAAGGGTGCTGACCCGGAAGGCGCATGCCTCCGTAGGATGGAGGGGCACAATGCTAGCAAGCATCTATGCCCTAGAGGGGAGAGGGTGGACTGGGCGGGAAGGAGAATTTGAAATTTGAATAGTGGAATGGGGGGGAACAGCGGATGCGGGGAGGACCGAGGGCGGAGGAGACGCCCGGCGCGGCCAATAAAGGAGAGGCACCACAGCGGAAACGACAGTGGAGGAGCTCCGACCAGGCGGAGTTTGTCGGAGTCCAGGGAGCAACCACCCCGGCGTCGCTTGGCCGACTGGAAGGAGGAGAGGGGCCAGAAGACATCTACGTCGAGACTAGAAAACGAGGGAGGAGCGGGGAGGCCGGTGGGGGGACGCGACCCGGCTATCGTCGGGCGGTCTCGCGCAGCGAGCCGAGGAGAGAGGGAGGGGCTCGGGAGGAAGAAGAAGGGGGGAGCGGAGAACGAGCCATTATATATATATATATATATATATATATATATATATATATATATATATATATATATATATATATATATTAAAATTAGGTAATTGTGTGAAATGCTTCCACCGAGAATCGATCTCCTGACCACTTGGGCCGCATGCCTCACCACTACTACTAGGCTAGGGGTCATTGGCAAATGAGTTTTTATTTTGGAAAAGGTAATTGTCCCCACTAGGAATCAGTCTCCTGACCACTTGGACCATATGTGTCACCACTACCACTAGGCTACGGGTTAGGGTTATATATATATATATATATATATATATATATATATATATATATATATATATATATATATATATATATATATGGGTGGGGATCGGGTGATACATATAATTTGACATCTAAAAAAATACGCAATCTTAGCCGTACACCATTTGAAATGAATGGTTCAGATTTGATAGAGTAAATTGGATTAATTAGCATGCGTGCGAAATTGAATATCCCACTTATTAATACAACATAGTATTAATTAGCATGCATATCAAATTTGACTTCCATGGATGCAAATTTGCTATGCATATAAATCTGAACCATTCATTTCAAATGATGTGCGACTGAGATTACCTATTTTTTATATGTTAAGTTGTATGTGTCATCTGATTTCCACCCTATATATATATATATATATATATATATAATATATATATATATATATATATAATATATATATATATATATAATATATATATATATATATATATATATATATATATAATATATATATATATATATATATATATATATATATAGAAAGCTTCTCCTACGGGACAAACTTACAGGATGAGAACTTACAGGATGAGAACAAACACGTATGGTTCTCTTTTAAATCTCTTTATATATATATATATATATATATATATATATAGAAAGCTTCTCCTACGGGACAAACTTACAGGATGAGAACTTACAGGATGAGAACAAACACGTATGGTTCTTTTTTAAATCTCTTTCACTTTAAAAAAATAAAAATAAATCTCTCCTTTAAAAAGCAAACCTATCTCTATCTTAAAGATAAGTCTATTTATTTTTTAAAATAGTGAGAGATTTATTTATTAATTTTAAGAAATAAAGGTAGATAAGTCAATTTTATATATTTTTAAAGTAGAGATGGATTAAAAAAAAGTCTATATTTAAAAATAAATAAACCTTTAAAAATTATATTTAAAAATATTAATTTTATGTTAATTTTAATATTAATTCTGATGTTAATTTTTCGGTGTTAATGTTATTGTTGATATTAATTTTAATTTTAACATTAATGTTAATTATAATTTTATGTTAATTTTTGTTTGAATATTAATTTTAGTTTCATCATTAAAATTAAAATTTTAAATTAAAATTAACGTTAAAATTAAAATTAATGTTAATAATAACATTTAAAATTAATTTTAACATTAACATTAACAATAACATTAAAAATCTAATATTAAAAATAAAATTAAAAATTAAGATTAAGATTAAATTTAGTATTAACATTAACATTAAAATTAATGTTCAAATTAAAATTTTAAATTAATATCAACATTAATATTAACAATAAAATTAGTATTTGAAATACAATTTTAATAAGTATATTTATTTCTAAGGATAGATTGTTTTTAAAATATCTATCTCTGTGTTAAAAAAATAAAAGAAATAATTTATCTATCTCTATTTTTAAAAAGAGATAAATCTCTCTTTGTTTAAAAATAAATAGATAGATAAGTCTTATTTTTTTAAGATAGGGATATGTTTGTTTTAAAAAGGAGAGATTCAAATTTTTAAAGAGTAAGAAATTTAGAAGAGAAACATACTATGGCCGGATATTTTTGAGTTTTTCTTTTCTCTCCGTAAGAAATTGGTCCATTCTGTAAGGTTGTCCCGTAAACTTTTCCCGTATAAGAAGGGGACTATATATATATATATATATATATATACACACACACACACACACTAGTGTCCTATATGGATTCAAGTTATAGAGTTGGATATATGGAAATAGTATGTAAGGTTGCACACACGACATTGGTATGAAATTATGCTAGATTTTCTAAACTAGTTCGTTTTGGTAAATGAACCTAAACTGTTAATAAATTACCAAGATTATGATTCGTAGAAGGTTTTAGACTAAGAAAACCTAATATCCCAGTAAGTGCATCCTTAGGTTAATAATTTCTAACGCGTATCGGTCAAAATATGATGTTTGGATAATTAAGACCTATCCAAACATAAAAATTTATCATATGTATGGTTTAGAAAAGCATGTATATCAATTTGGATAAGGAACACTTTGTACAATAAGTTAAGTATCAATGGGGTCGATTTAAATCCAATTTATAGGAATTTTGACAGTTTACTTAGAGACAGACTTGTGATTAATTTAAATTATAGGGGTCGATTTCCTTTAGAACTTCATACGCGTAGTCCACGAAAACAAGTCATGCAAGCAAAACAAAATAAAGATTCTAGTATTTATGCTCTGTGTCAATTGAAAAGAATTAATACCTGAATTTGTATTCTCGTGTTATTTCGATTTCGATAATAAGATGATATACATGAATTCATTTCATTCTTGAATCATGAAATTCGTGACAAGTTATGTACCTGAATCATAGAATCTGAAACAAGATATTTACTTGAATCTTGGAATTTTAGACAAGATAAGTTCTTGTATATTAAGATTTGAAATGAGATACAAAGTAGATATAATACAAGACAATAGAATATGAATTGTTTGTAGCACTATGTTAGTGCATTTGGAGGGAGAGAACGACTAGATAACATCCGAAATCTCTGTAATATAATAAGGACAAAAGCTGATCAGTAGTTAGCTATTTCGTAATTAGGCCTTGCAAATTGACTGTGTGAGACTTAGATCACTTACCTGTACCTGTACATGAATTTGGACATACCTATTTCGACCAAAAAGATCAATTAGGTGAATTGATAATGTTTCTTATTTTACTCAGTAGATGTGAGAGGACTGGATACTAAGCATCATGCCATCCTGCCACAACCTGATCCCTGGTCACGAGATTATTACTGAAAAAATAAGATGAATTTGATCCACATGTGTTATCTAAAAATGCATCATCAGTAAATCTAGTTTGTTGTGATTGTTATTATAGTTGTCATTTATGAATGACTAAGATTTAGTCGTAAGACGAACACTGAGGAATTCACTAGAATAGAATCTAGTCGAAGTCATATTTTGGTTAACGTTATAATCCCTCTGAATTAAATTCTCAATTCCTTTACTTTGGAATTCCGAGAATCTGATCATCTCAGAGATTCTCAATTTATTTATTTTATTTCTTTGTCCTTGACTGAGGGCTTATATGTCGTTTACCGACCTAATATTATTCACTAGACATACTTCTAAGGAACTGCTACGACATGTTGATAAGAAGCTGGAGAACAAGAACGAGATTTTGCTTTTGAAGGCAATTATGTTGGAATCATATACTTTGTCACCACCAAATTTCTTTGTAAGGCTAGTTTTGACCCAATTAAATTTTTTCCATTAGTGTGTTATTAGCATGTCAATTATTCTAAATTATTGGTTAGGAATTTAGGAACTTGACTAGACTCTTAGTCATGGCTATTTTATGCTCATGGATTTAATTTAGAGCCAACTCATTCATTTTTCATTAGGTCCTTTAATTAGCTAATTGGATTGAAGCTTACTTGGATGTTAATTAATCCTTAATTATGCCCAACCCAAGACTCTCTTGGCTGGCCACATATAATCCCTTTTCCTCATTCTTTACACTTTATTTCTTCTTTTCCAAGGCCTTCTTTAATTTTACTTTGGAGCACCAACCCCAAATTCCCTCTTCCTCTACATTTCCACTCCATTCTCATTCCTTCATGGGGATCCTTGGCACGAATAGCTCTAGTGGATTCTAGGAGATGCTATCCCGAAGGAGAATCGTGTCAGAGCGGCATCTTTGTGTCCGACACTATAGTTTCATATTGGGAATTTCTTTCCAATTTGTAACAACTCTTCTCCTTAATTTTTCTACATGTGTTGATAGAAAATTCTTGTAGGAATCCCAAATTTCTAGATCTACTCCTTTATGCTTAAATTGATAGAGTAGAGGACCCAATTTTATTTGATCGAGTAGCTAGAATTGGGGATCTACCTTGGGGACGTCCTTCATGCCCACTAAGTGTTCAATCCACGACTAATCATGGTTTTATAGTACAAATTTAGTGCGAATTGATCTCTACGTGTCCGAATTTGGATACGTGGCGCCGTATCATGACAATTTATGATACGTACGGTCAATTTGGGTTAGAAGGGTATTTGAGCAATACGTGTCCGTCAACATGTGTCGTTAGGTGCATTACATATATCTAATAGGTAAATTTAGGTTTTGGTTTAGTATTTAGGATTTTGAGAATGCATATCACAATTGGGTGCATTAGTTTCATAGTGGGTATCAGTGTAGGTTGTGCCTCTAGCCATATAATATTCATGTATGTATACATATAAATAAGTATATGTAAGTTCACTAGTGTATACAAGTATAGGTAAACCCATATGATAGGATATGTAGCAGTTTGTTGTGGCTACCTATATATACATATATATATATATATATATATATATATATATATATATATATATATATATATATATATATATATATATATATATATATAATATATATATATATATATATATATATATATATATATATATATATATATATATATATATATATATATATGTATTTATGTTTATGTTAAGTGTCTAGGGATAGTTGTAAGAAGTGTGTGCGTATGTGCTTGTATTTGGAGTAGTGCAGTCTTGCACTAGTATGTGTCAGTGTGTGTTAAGTGTCTAGAGTATAGGAATGTATATGTGGCTGCCCATGGAGGGCATGTTCCTAGTGCAGGATATTAGAGAGTGAGTATGTGCAGTTCCTGTAGACAGTGAGAGAGAAAGTGGAAGCCTCTTGACTGCAGCCGTGTTAGCTACAGTAGCAGCTGTAGTCTTAAAATACACTAGGTGCAACAGTAGAAAGAGTGTGTGCATGTGCAACAGTGCCAGGTAAGTTCTAGACCTATGCATGTGTGTATCCATATATATGGGGGTGAGTTTCAGAGATGCACATGTATTTGTGTGCATCAGTTAGAGAGTGTAGTGGTGTGTCATAACTTGTGTAAGGTGTCTATGTGTGGGTGTGTTGTGTATCAGAGTAGTGAAGAGTGTGTGTGTTTAATATATGTGTATCATTAGTGAACTGTGGATGTGTCAACTTGTGTATCTGTGTGCAGTGACCATGTAAGTGTTAGTGAGCAGTTTATACACTGATTTGATGTAGAAGATCCTAGTAGCAGCAGAGAAGTGCCTATGGCCTGACCTATAGAATTACAGCAGGCAACAACAGCAATAAGAGGCATTTTCAATACAACTTATACACATAGGATATACTGCACTCCTGCAGTGTGTGTAAGTATGGGAACAACAACAATAGCCGGAGACTATATGTGCAATGTGAGTGTCTTGTGTTGTCAAGAAATACATGGTGTGAAATATGGACTAAGTGTGCGCGTATGTGCAAGTGTAGACATATTAGTGTGTGTGTATTGTCTTCATGTGTGTTTGAGTATCAAAAGAGAGTATAGGTATGCTCAACTTTACAAGGGTGCACAGTTAGTCAATGGGCAGTATAGGTGCAGCAACAACCTTGGATTAGGTGTAGTCCTGTAGTGTGGGGGTGTAGCAAAGTGTTGAGGAGAACCTGTGTACAGGGATACATCCTGCATACTAGCAACCTGTAGCAGGCATGCAGAAAACTACGGACAACAGTAGTTAACTGCAAGTAATCTGCAGGGGGTTTTAACCAACATATGTGTACAGATTTATTGTGCAGGAAGTTGTCATGCAGCAACCTGTAGTAGGAACTACAGCTTATGTAGATGCAGGTAGTAGGCTTTTAGTGGGTGGTGTGTACCTAGGGGTATAGTGTTAATATAGGTTACGTGTCGTATGGATACCACATGCTCATAGATGAAGGATATATATAAGATATAGGGATATAGGGATATAAGATATAGGGATATAAGTCAATTATTGACATATGGATAGATATGCATATAGGCTTAGACATTCTTCAAGGGCACATAGGAATTCATATAGGTTCTATAAAATAAGTTGAGCTAATCATATAGATGTAATACCATAGATATATGTATAGGTGTAGTATAGGGTCAAGGGTAGATGTCATAGATATGTACATAAGCATAGTTAATAGGGTAGAAGCGATTGGAACATATATGTGAATATAGAAACAAGGTTATATGATATTGGGTATGTCACGTAGAGTATAGGTATATTGTAAGGGTATAGAGTGGTGTGGAGTTATGTAATAGGATATGGTATATATATATATATATATATATATATATATATATATATATATATTTATATTTATATTTATATATGGTATATATATATATATATATATATATATATATATATATATATATATATAAAGGGGTAAAGGTAACGGTAAATGTTTGGGATATTGGTATATACCTAGGCACTGGGGTAAATACATTAGAGACAAGGTAAGACATAGGGTTTGATTCAAATGATTTAATGATTATAGGTTCATTGGATTTGCAATCGGACAAGGACTTCATCTATATTTTATCTCAGGACCACAGGCAAGAAGTTTCTCTATTTCAAAATTTAGATATGTATTTCGTGTTTTATGTCACACTGATTACACATGATTAGTTCTTACGGATTCAATTCTTGTTTATCATGTTTCGTGATCTCCATGATTATCGTGATGACCGTGTTTATCATGTTACATGTTTCGTGTCGTAAATTGAATCCATGGTTATTAGTCGGGGGGGATATACCTTAGTATATATGTGATCAAACCCATATACCATGTTTTTATGTTTTATGTAGACCATGATAGACCGTGGATAATAGTAGACCGTGCATAGCCGATCATATATGGGAATATGGTACTTCCAGACACCTAGATTGTGGTTAGTTTTGTTTATGTCCACATATATCTTTATGACATACCATGTTTACTTATAGTCCATGTTTCTATTTGGGATAACTATTTACATGTCTACTTTCCACTTGTTGTACCATGGTTCATGTTTTTCTTGTTTACCGTGTATCACATATTCTATTTCATTATTACATAGTTTTTATCATGTCATGAATAATATATCATGTTTGTACTTGCTCTAATCCTGACGGGATACTATTTTTCAGTTGACGAGCTAGAGGATATGTATCCAACTCATTATGGCGCACAGGAAACCTAAGGAGTGGACCCTTCAGCAGAGTAGATTACTTAGATTACTTATATATATATATATATATATATATATATGGATGCCGAGTTTAGATAGCTTAGATCATGACCAGATTTGTCTCTGGAACATTATTTGGGTTGTATATATTTCTGGATATGATGCACTTGGTCGTTTGTTTATCTAGACTTGGGATAGGACTTTGAGACTATATCTGGTTTATACATTTCTTTTACTTACGACTTTGGATTCTTTCTCTTTATATCATTTTGACCCTCATCTTCTTATTAAATATTGTTATTGAGTATTATCCTGGTTCATAACATTGTTCTCATTTTGGAGTTAAATATATGTTTGAGATGGTTAGTTATAGTGATTATCTAGACAGCTTACTACGTCGATGCTGCAGCGTAGGCTGGGCGTGCCTCACGCACTCGTGCCCTAACATCCAGGTGCGGATCGTGACGTACTTTCTTTATCGTCAATTTAGGTATATATTTATATTATATATATGATTATAATTTAGTTAATTGTTGTACTGGATGGAGTAGTCTATTTCCCTATTTGTAGCTTAGAATGTCCCTTTTAGAATAATCAACATTTTTATACAAGATTATGATAAGTGATAACCTATCCTAGAGCCTTACTGACAAAAATTACGAGTATGGTTACTGGAGTATTCGTATATCACGTATCCTGGGAATGGTGTTACGTACTCCACTCGCCGTATTTTGGAAATGTGACGTTACAACTATAGAGAGGCATGTGACCTCATGCTACAATGGCATATCACCACAAGAGGTAGAACCACGACCTTGTGCCATGTCAGCGATGCAGCACCGAAAAGAAGCACAATGCTTCATGGTTAAACTTTTAACATAAAGAACTCACCTAAGTGTATGGATAGAGATGTGGGCTATCTCTTGAAGGTTAACTTGTAGACACCCAAGATACATACACCGAGACCAGGTTAGCACAAGACCTTTAACGTGTGACCGGAGGCACAACTGATGTCATGATGTGAGTGGGAAGAATAACTGTAATGGTGCAAAATTCAAGGCTTAGTCTATTCTTGTATCGTACTATTATTTGAACTACGTGGAAAGATTCTAGTCGAAGTGACATCTCTCCTAGTACATGATGGCATTCACTGTGAGGAACGCTCGACCATATATTGAGATATATATATGTGGGATTGTTGGTAGTTTTACTTTCCTTTGGGAACTTCTAGTCCCCCATTGAAAACTACCAAAGTTTATCTCTCACTATAAAGATATGCTTGTATTGGAGTATTCACATGGGGTGAGGTGGCCCATGTGAGTTGATTTTCCAAGGGGTTAAGCTTAAATCACAAAGAACTTGTTATGTCACTCTCGTTGGGTTCCATAAGAGCTAAGTCCTGTAGGGGTTTAGCGACTCAGACTCGGAATGGGGCTCAGACTCGGACTTGGACTCGGACTCAGACTCGGGCAAAGGCAAAAAGTGGAACTTTGATGGCACACTTTGTACTTAGCACGTCAGCATCGTCGCATGGAGCTCTGCGCTCCTTTTATGCGCGAGTTGCATGAACGGTTGCTTGCTAAGCCGCATGTGTCAAGCGCTATGCTTCATGGCTTCGAAGCATCATGGCACATAAGTGTTAAGCGCTATGCGTCATGACGGCTAAGCATAAGGCATTGTGTGTCTTGGCATCTATGTATTATGGCGGTAACCGACATGGCGTTATACGGCATAGCGTCTATGTATCATGGCAGTTAAGCGTTAGGAGTTATGCGCCATGGCGTCTACGTGACACAAGAGCTATGAGTCAAGAGCTGCGTCATGGCACATAAGCATCAGGCGCTATACGTCATGGCGGCTAAACGTCTGGCGCTATGCTTCATGGTGGCTAAGCGTCAGGCTATGCGTTTTAGCGTCTATGCGTCATGGCAGATAAGCAGCATGGCATTATGCGGCATGGCGACTATGTGTCATGGCGGTTAAGCGTCATGACCTATGCGATATGGCGTCTATGTGACACAGGAGTTATGAGTCAGGAACTATGCACCTATGTGCCGAGCGTCTATGCATTTATGCGCTAGGCGCATATTTATGGTTGCTTTCAGCACTGTCAGCGTACGACATGGGAAGCGCACATGGCACTAGCATCGTACGGTACAGGGCGACGCTGTCGGCTCATGACAAGCTGCAGTGTCGGGGGCTAGACACATATTTATAGGATTTAGTTGGCCAGCGCGTATATATGCACAAGAATTCTTATGCGCACATAGGTGTCCGCATGCTCTATAAATAGAGCACCACTCTTTAATGTTGGCGAGTAGAATAGAGAGAAACCAAGGGCCACAAATCCCACTCCAGAAATTCTATGCACCTTCAGCTGCAACAACAATAGTCTATGCGTACATAGGGTTTTTCCTTCTCATTTTGAGTTCCGAAGTCTTCCGAAGGTGACGAAGAGTGTTCTAGAGGTTCATACTTGAACTTGCTCGTTCCAAAGGGCAGATCACATTTAGGGCAAATCTTATTTTGAGCACCGATGACTTGTTCACCCCAGCGAGGAATTTCTCTTTTTGTTTTCTTCTTTTAGTTTTTTCAATCTCATTGTAGCGTCTGCGAACGTAAAGAGAAGAACATTTTTTACTTTGTTTTGTATTTTCAATTTCCTTGAAGTTAGTTTATAACCTTTTATAGTGCTTCATTTGAGTTGGCTAGAGTGCAGACTTTGCGTCTCGCGAAAACTCTACGCCTCCCTTGGTGTTAGCAAAAGTGCAGACTTTGTTGACAAAGAACCCATAATAACCTTTTCATAGTTACTGAAGTCAACTAAACAGAAAGGAAAGCAACTCCATACCTTCTCTACTAGAATAGTAAAACCATAGATATCTTTTATGACAAGGTAGGAATATCTATCGAGGGACAAACTACACATTCTAATCCTCACCCTCCTTAAGACCATAGCCATTGATTATAGGAACGTACTACTAACTTAAACATCAACAACTTTCATCAAAATCCGACATGTATACCAATATCCTAAGGAAGGAATTCCTCATATGGCTATTTCTTAAGCAATCATATAGACTAGTATCAACTTGTCATTGTGATCCCTGTTGGGATAAGCTCCCAAACAAGGGACTTCAAGGGTTTTTATTTCTTTTGGAAGGAATGGGATAAATTTCATCCTAGATGGGGTTATTTCCAAATACAAATATGATTTTGTGAACTTAATTCGTGCTGAATTTAGAATTCTATTTGGGGTATATATGAGGAGTTGTACATAATAGTGATGTCGTTTAAAATTCCAGAATCGAAGTGTCCACCTTACAACAATGAATAAGAAAATCTTAATGTCGAATAACTAGCAGACAAGAATACATACAAACAATCGAATGTAGCTCAACCAAGATCAGTCTATATCTTGTTGGGGTCCAGTCTAGATTCGAGATGCTGGGGGATAATCTGGGCATCGCGAAAAGACATAGGGGTAGTTTTCTTGAAAACTAACCGACTTCGATCTAAATGCCAATTTCTCACAAACTTGTAGGGCTTAACCCAACCAAATTCGATCCGAATTTGGTTCAGGTCAGTATGACAGAGAATCAGCATAGTGTGGACCCCAAATATGCATCAATTATTGTTGTCACAGATTTGGACGTCCCTGATTGATGTTGGACTATTTTAGGATTTCATATGACCAGTAGCCCCGTTCGGGAGCCTTGCTAAAGCCCCGTCTACCCTCATGCATTGGATTGAGCCCCTTTTCCTCCCGCCCGCTCGATACGACGGTGGAGGGGGGAGAGGGGCTTTGGCGGGGCTCCCGATCCGCTTCCATATATATATATATAATTTTTTTAATATATATATATATATATATTTATATTTATTTATATATATTTTATATATATTTTATATATATATATATATATAAACCAAATGCCCGTGGACTAAAGCCCTCGGGCTAGAGCCATCCAGCCAACACTTGGCCCGGGAGCCGTGGCTACTGCCACCCAGCCGCTCCCGTGGGGGATCGATCTCGCGACCTCACACCCTGGTGCCAACGGTCTTACCGTTACACTAACGCGCCAGGCATATATATATATATATATATATATATATATATATATATATATATATATATATACTCTTTGATTTTCTGTGGACTTCAAGACGGAAGATTCAAGGTGCAAGTCCACATAAAAATTTAAGAGAAAGTTTGTACTTTGCTCTTCATGCTTTTCGTTCAAGACAGTCAAAAAAGAGAAGATCTATTCGGGGAGTCGTCTACTTTATTCAGGAAGATCACTACAGGATAGGTTAGTAATTCAGTTGTAATCTCTCTCTCGCTCTCTCTCTCTCTCTCTCTCTCTCTCTCTCTCTCTCTCCCTCTCTCTTTCTTTCTCTCTTCTTGAGTTTGGTGAGGGGGTTGTAACTTTGGGCAAAGGGTTCAACAAATTTGTATTTAGTCTTGTATCTTTCATAAAGTAATAAAGATTTGAATTTGGCTAGGTGGCACAGTCACCGAAATATATATATATATTGTGTTTAATCTGTCTTAGCATTCTTAGGCGTTGGTTCGTTATCTTCAGCTGGGTTGGCATCGCTTCTGTGACCGAGCTTTCATGAACAATAATTGGTATCAGAACTTTCATGTTCTCGAGAGGGAAGGTACAACAATGTCTATGGAGCAGATGAACACACGTATGATTAATCTCACAGGAGAACTGGGTGATTTGGAAGCCAATGATGGAGGATCTACTCTGGTATAATGGGGTCCGTTAGTGTAACTACCACTTTCCAACATAGGGGTATTTTGGTAATGTTTTAGGTTGATTATTGTTTTATATTAATGTTTCCTAGAATTATATTAGTGTCTGTTAGTGGCTAGCGAATTAGATTTTTGCAAGTGATAGTGCTAATTATTGTTAGTCATGACTTTAGCAATTAGAATTAATTAAGTTTACTTGTCATGAAAGGAATATTTCTTTTAGTTGTAGAGATTCATTTCTTTAGTTAATTAGATTCCACTCATGACAAATGGAGGGGGCAAACTTGATATTTTGGCATGACCAAAATTTTACTATAAGAGAGAGTTTCTAACTAGGGATTCATCCATTCATTCCATTCACTCATAAGCCTCATTTTCTCCAAAGCTTCTTCTTTTCAAAGCTAACCCAATTTCTTACCAATTTTACTCAATCCACTTCCAATTTTACTCATCCTCGCCATCATGAAGCCTAGAGCATTGGAGAGCACAAAAAGATCCATAGGAAAGGAGCTTGCTAGAAGATCATGTCCGACTCATCTCTTCTGTGTCAAATTCGGAGTTCTCCAAAGGAGGGATACACAAGTTGGATAAATCTCTATTCTTCACCAATTTTATGGTTATGAACATCCATTAAATCCATAGAAACCTTCCCATAGGTGGATTCGACCTAAAAACCTAGTCTTGAGTTAATTAAAATATTGTTGACTTCAAAATACTATTTGACCTTAATACATCATAAATAGATCACTTGGACTCCAGCTCAGGCACTATTTGATATTTATTGATCCAAACCAAAGGTGGGTACATTTTTTGATAATTTTTTATTTATGATATCTTCTTTGTTTCTTGTATTCAGTGTAGATATTCTTGATATATTGACACATGGTCACACAAATTGGTATTTTTAGATCCCGTCATGAGATATTATTTCTTGTATATCTTGGTGTACCTTGTACAATCTTTGTTTTTGTTCTTGTATTTATATGGACACTGATTCTTGGGAGGATTAGCTACCTTCTCAAAGAATCGGGTGTCGTAATGTACCATAGTTGAATCCACTATACCAGTTAGGGACAAAGAGTATTAGTCTACATATGCGATCATATCCTCCTTGTACCAAGTCTTGTTTCTTGAATAGTGTTAATCATACACCACATGTATGATTAACTAGGCCATATTTCTTGTATGGTTTCTAAGCTGATCACATATTGAAACTAGTGCTCACTCACTTAGTTAGTTATTTTCTGATTCTTGTACATGATATTTTCTATTTGTGTTTACTTATAATATTTTCATATCTTGTTATATTCATATACCTATCATATTATCTTGTATGTTCTTTCTATTTACTGTTATATAGTGTCATGACCCGCTCCCACTTTTGGGATACGAGTGCGTGGCCAAGTCCAGCCTACGTCGCAGCATCGACAGTAGTACATTATCTATCATAACAATGGTCCACAACAAGCACAACATGCATATATATCATCCGTAACTAAGCCATCAATAATAACCAAAAATATCTAATAGTCTTAATATTATAATGATCAAATAATCCACTACAACTCAGAAAGTCTCGAAAACAAACCCGGATAGCATAAAATAAAACAAACTAAATTCTATGACTATAACTACTAACTAATGCGTATCAATAAGGAAGAAAATATGCTAATTCGCATCAGTGCTGGAATCGAGTACGCTAGTGACATCAGGGTTGCCAATATACTCACCATAGACCTCGGGACAGATTACGTCGTCCAAAGCTGAAAAATAGTTATCCGGTCAGAATTGGGGTAAGATCACCATAAACTATATTACATAATATAGTATACCAGCATGGAGATATAATAAAAGAAAATTAAACGAAGATAACTGTAGGCATGACATTGTATGATAAGGAAACACCACTAAGACATGATAACAATATGAAAATGGACTTGGCGAAAGAAGAACAATAGTCAATAGAGAAACAATGATCAAGTCATGTGTACTATGTGTTTTAGAATACCAACTTTCAGCATGTAGACGATTTAGGATATCCGTCAGTCATACGTGTGGTGAATGGCTGATATTATGCAATCAATGTATAGGAAGTCTGTATTTAATTCATTGACAACATACTTACTTGTTGTATTATCCTACCCGACTCACTCACAGTACACGTCCATTACGATAAAATATTAGCAATATGATAAACTGTAAACATGATAAACAAGAAGTAAGACATGAATATGTATATATACCCTAACGATTCTAACTCTCGTACATAATAGTAACCATGAACAACGACAACATGAATCATAAATAAGTAATAGTGAAAGACGAAATGAAGATACATGCAGTATACATAAAGACAACATAGGTCATAGTGATACATGCCTACTCCGATAGATGATGAAGTCACAACTCAAGACGTCGTAGCCCGATATATCCGGTCACATAAACAACCACAAGTTAAATCTATGATTCCCACTCTAAAAATTCTAGAAAGCGGCTAATGGGTTAACCTAATCAATTGTATTTTAATTCTGGAATAAATCATCTAAAAACCTAATTTTACCAATGTAAATCTAAAATAAAAACTAAACACAAATATTTGGCCAAGAAAAGTCATGGTTTCAAATTCGGGACCAGTGACACGTAAATCAAGGCATATCGTTGACTAGCTAGTCAAATATTATGAACTCAAAGGTTTGAGTATACAATCTTGTAGATTGCAATGCTACGAGTGTATTGGAATTAACCGTACCGCAAAATCACAATTTGGGCAAAAATTATCGTTATTATGGCTAACCGTGACTAAATCGTTGACCAAGTTTGACTTCTATGAATAAAATAAAATACTAGATGAATCTCTAAATTTCTTGAAAAATTATATGTTGTATATCTCGGTGTCAGCTTTCTAAAAAAATAAACAGATTGCGAATCGGAGTTCGAAATCTCTCAAAATCTCAAAAATTGTATGACACATCTATTTTTGGACAACCAACACTCAAATAATTATTCAGAAATTCACACTCAAAATTCCAGAAACAAATAGATATTTGGAAACCTAATCTCGACACGCTTCTAACAAAAAATGGCGCATGAAACTGACATCTGGATTGGTTGCAATCGTACCGCGAAGTGGAAGAACCCTACTCGAAACCTCTTCCAAAAAGCTGCTTGAATTTAATCTAGGTTTTTGGTTTAATATAACACATATAGGGTGAGTGAGTCGGCGGGCTATTAAGCCACGGCTAAAGGGGACATGTGTCACCATCGTGGCGCTCCCGTCCAGACTACGGCCTAGGATCGTGCTCGCTTGGCTTTAGTGGCTAGCTTGGAGCCGCTGGCTCCTATATAAGGAAACCACATGAGTCAGTCCACCCAGATACTGACGGGTGGGACTGCGCCCCACGCATGAATGGCCGACGGGTGGGCCCGTGACTGGGTAATTAGATTTTTAATTACAAAAAATATTTTAAAAATTATAACAAATCCAATTAAATCCAAATAAATTTCATAAAATTCCTAAAAAGTCCTAGAAAATTCTAGAAAAAGTTTTGAGGGTTCTAGAGCCCAAATAAATTGTTTGGCCTCAAAAATAACCTAATGTACTCTCACAGTAAATCCTAGAATCTTATAAAAATAATAATACTATAGTTAAAGTTATCTAAAAATCTCCAAAAAATCCTGAAAATTCTAAAATGGTGAAATAAAACAATTAGGACTATCTAGGGACCCTAGTGACCGTATATAACCTAATTAAACTAGGTCACCACACCTATAGGATTACTTTTTAACTCTCATGATTTCAAAGTCAAAACTCTAATCATAATGATTCTAACAATTCTATACTTAAATATTAATAATAATAAAGATATTCTAAAAAAAATTCTAGGAAGATAAGTGCTACATATAGTCTATATTATTTATTGGAAATGTTATTAGAGGTGTGCATCACTATAATCTTGACTAGATATATTATTCAGATTATGTAGTAGGAGTAGATCACTTGGAGCCTTTGGCTCAGGAGAGATTAGTTCCAGCTGAGAAGACACCACCTTTAGTGACTGAGTTAGTTATCTATTTGTACTGGATTTGTCTTCGACCTTTGATTCACCGTATTGTCATTATTTCTGAGACTTATGTTTATGTTGAGATAGTTAGACTCATAGACTTTGGATGTGGATATGGTTTTGTTTTGTTATAGACTTCTCTTGAACTATCATTTTGTATCTTTTATCTCGTTACCATGTCGTTATCTTTCTTATAGTTATATGTGATTGAGTATGAGTATTATCATCTTGTCCATCGTATAAAGTTGAGATATCATTGACAGGTTTCATATACTATTGTGTGAGATGGTTAGATAGTATTATGACCTAGACAACATTCTACCATCGATGTTGCGGCATAGGTTGGATGTTTCCACGTACTCGTTGTTGTCACGACCCGCTACCCAAATTGTTGGGCCAGGCCGAGTCATGCCCAGCCTACGTTGAGATAAAACGTAGTAAGCTGTTCTAAAGACAACAGGATAAGACTAAATGTGTTAACAGTTCTATAAGTGAAGAAGAATCATAAATGCTCCAAACACAAAAGTCGTCGTATATAGTAAAATATCCAAGTACAAGTGAACTGAAATGTAAAACTGGACACATGTCCAGTTACAAAATGATATAGTCTAATACATGTCTACTCTCAAAAGTCTAAGTAAACAAAAGACAACTAGGCGAGGTTCCCTGCAGGAACATCCTCGTAAAGCAGAGCCGAGTCCTCGGTAGTAATCCCATAGTATGAGTCGCAGAGTAACTCCTCCTCAGTAAGGACACCTACAACGTTATCCTGTCAGGACGGGAGCAAGTACTAAATCTAGCAAACTAGCATATGAAACATGGAAATGAACATGAGAGGAATAACTGTAAAGCATGGCATCACATAGTCTATCATGGTAAGGACACATATGTCATAGAGACAGATGTATATGTAGTGTTTAAAACTGTAGCAGGTACGTGATCGGTCAATAGATGTACAATACGCTGTGGCACATAATGAAATGTACATACGTACAAGTAGACAAGCATAGGTGTATATCCGTACAGAAAATACAGGATATTTACCTGCGGCAAGGTATGCATATAAAATGCGACCAAGCTCGCTACTATAGGGGGGTCGTGATCACGTACACTACTATCAGTTTCCCCAAAACCCATATTCTAATCATGTGAGAGATACATCAAGACTATTCTAAGCATGGTAGTAACTGGAAGTACAACATGTAAAGATCTAACTTGCTACCCCAAGGATCAGCATATAACATGGTGGGGTTTGCAGTTCATTTATGTGACAATATGAAAAGTTTGTAGAAAGTACTTGTCTCTAGCAAAGTAAAACAAGCTGCAATAAATGTGCTATGGATGCCTGGTAACTCGTCACTGTAGAAATAAATGCATAAACTTAGCTTTACACTAAGCTAAAACACTAGGACACTAAATGGTGCGACACGACTTGTGACTGGACACCTAGCCAAAATGATGACTTGGCATAGAAGACCAATGTGGGGTGACACACTATGTTAACTAACTTTCTAGGGTCTTTATACTAGTGAGGGATGGGGTTCAACACGACTAAAACTCCAAATAACACAAAAAGCTACAAGTCGTAATTAATCAATAAATAAATCAAAAGATCATTGTGTTCTAAAAATTTTTGAAGTGGACAAAAAGCCTAGTTTTTCTTAAAGCAAAGTATCAAAGTGATCCTTGTTAATCATAGAAATTTATTATAATTTTTCTGGAATTTATTAACCAGTACAATATTTTATAAAAATCAGTTTTCCTAAGTATACAGAAAATGAGTTTTTGGTTTCATATGCCAAACTAGTGGCAAAACAGTAAATTAAATACTACAAAATTATACTAAATTAGCTAACTTAACAAAGTATCTAAAAACTATTCTTCCATAATTTTAGCAATACTTTAAGTATTTTTAGAAAATCAAAAACAGCAATGCACACAATAATTAATTATCTGCGTATTTTGTCCATGTATATAATTTGAACCAAAGTTCAAATACAGGACCCAAGGCCATGAATCAAGTCCAATATGACTTGTACAGGTCTTGAATGTGTGAAAACACATTTGAGCCCAAATACCCATGCTAGGCTTGGACACCAAATGGTTGCAGTAATTTAAATATACAGAAAATACTAAGTGGTAGAAATACAAAATAAATATTAATATTTTAATAAGGTAAAGTTTTACATAGTAACTATGAAAGTATGAACATTATTTTATATAAATAATTTACACTAAGCTAAGTAAAATACATATAGGAAATAATATATATATATATAAATATAGGGATATTTATATATATAGGAAAATGCTCAACTATATATATTATATATATATATATACAAATATATGTATATATACATACATATAAGAAAATACTTATCTATATAACATATATATATATACAAAATTAATGTATACATATATATATATATAATAGTATATATAATAATATATATACATAAGGAAATATATATACATAAATATATATGTATACATAATACATATATATATATATATATATACATACATAAAATAATGAAGTATATTCATATATATATATATAAAAACAGCAACTATATATACCTAAATATAGTATGTATAATAATACATATATACATATATACAAATATATGTATACATATATATATATTTATATATATAAAAACAAAAAGAAAAGAAAAAAGAAAAGGAAAAGAAAAGAAAAGAAACAGCAGCAGGGGGGGTTCGAACCCTGTCCTCAGGAAGGGGGGGTATTTTAAGTACTGCGTGCTGGCTAGTGGGCCAGTTGGCCCGTTTGTTAGGAATAGGGTTTTAATACATTTATTTAGGTTAGAATTAATTAAACATAATAAAAAATATAAACCATCCTGTGTCCTGACAGTTAAGGACACAGGATTTTCTCGTGTCCGTGCTTCGCACGACACGCACGAGCCCTAGTTCTCGTGTCCAGCTACTGGACGAACATTCCCGTGTCCTGGCGAGTCTCTCACGTGAAATCGAGACACAGCCGACACGAAATGAAGCTGACACTTACGTGTCCGGCCGTCGAAGTGGGTTTCGGGGGTGCTGACGGGCGGAGGAGACGTCATGGCGGTGGCAGAGTGGCGGCGCTGGGGTCGGCTCGTCGAGGCGAGTCGAACGGTGGTGGTGGCGACTGGCGACGATGGACGGTGGGGCGGCGCTAGGGTACGCCGGAGTTAGGGTTTAGAACCTAGGGTTTTCGCCGGAGATGAAGGGCTACGGTGGTCGTAGTGGTGGGTAGAGCTAGGGTTTTGACTGGAGGGTCGAAGGGGGGTTTTAAATAGGGGCTTAGGTCGGTGGATTGGCCGGGGAAGGTGGGGAAAAGTAGGTCGGTCGGTCGCCGGCGACATGGCTAGTCGTCGGGGGCAGTTAGGGTTAGAAATTTCGTTTAGGTCCCTGTAGTTTAGGAATTTACGAATAGGTCCCTAAGTCCCCAATATGTAAATAGAAATTGCATTCCATAATTAAAAACAATTCACTAATTACAAACTGACTATTAATAATTAAATAAATTGCATACTGATATAAAAACAATTCAAAAAATTGCAAAATGATATTAAAATATTTTAGAAAATTACAAATCAATATTTTTGTATTAAAAACTCATTTAAAAATCATTTAAAAATTCTAAAAAAATTCCTAAAAATCTAAATAATTATTTTAAGGCTAATTTGTCACTAAAAATTAATTAACACTAATTAAAAATGAATTTGAAAATCAGGGGCTTACAAGTCTTCCCTCCTTGAAAAATTTCGTCCTCGAAATTCACAAGGATTGAAGACCCGACAATAATCTAACATAGCAAGCAATGCAACAAAATGACTAAGGCTGCGATCAAAACTAACCTCTAAGGTATCAAGCGGGAACGGGTGGTTCCCTCGCAGCGGTTGGATCGAACAAGTAAGGGAATCTCTCCCTCATGTCCGACTCCCTCTCCCAAGTAGATTCACCTGGGGAGTGACGGCTCCAAGCTACTCGCACTAGGGGTATAACCTTGTTCCTCAGCCTCTTCTCTCTCCGGTCTAATATCTCCACTGGCTGCTCAGAAACTGTAAGGCTCGGTCCGACCTCCAACTCTGAATGATCTAGCACATGACTAGGGTCTGGAACATATCTCCTCAGCTGAGATACGTGAAAGACGTCGTGAACTCCTGCTAGGTTGGGTGGAAGTGCAACCCTGTAAGCTACCTCTCCGATCCTGCCAAGTACCTCGAATGGCCCGATGTATCTGGGGCTCAGCTTTCCTCCTCGTCCGAACCGGATCGTCCCTCGAGTAGGTGATATCTTCACTAGCACCATATCACCGTCTGCGAACTCCATCGGCCTGCGACTAGCATCAGCCCAGTATTTCTGCCTGTCCTGAGCTACTCTGAGCCTGTCTCTGATCATCCCGACTTTCTCTGCTGCGTCCGTGATCATCTCTGGCCCAAGCATAACTCTGTCTCCGATATCATTCCAAAAGAGCGGTGTGCGGCATCGTCGTCCATAAAGCGCCTCGAAAGGAGACATACCAATACTGGCCTGGTAGCTGTTGTTGTATGAAAACTCTACCAAGTGCAGATGGCTCTCCCATAATCCTCCGAAGTCCAGCACGCAAGTCCTCAGCATATCCTCCAGTGTCTGTATCGTCCTCTCGGACTGCCCATCTGTCTATGGGTGGTACGCCGTACTGAACTTGAGCCTACTGCCCAACTCCTCCTGCAAGCTCCTCCAGTAGTGGGATATAAATCTGCTGTCTCTGTCTGACACGATGCTCACCGGCACTCCGTGTAGGCGAACTATCTGCTGCATGTATAGCTCCGCCAACTTCTCGGTGGAAAGCCCCACCTTGAAGGGTATGAAGTACGCACACTTCGTCAGCCTGTCTACGATGACCCCGATGGCATCCTTCCCTCCTTGGGAACGAGGAAGCCCTGAAACGAAGTCCATCGTAATATGTTCCCACTTCCACTCGATAATGGGTAACGGCTGCAACAAACCAGCTGGCCTCTGGCGCTCCGCCTTGACCTGCTGGCAAACTAGACATCTCGAGATAAAACGCGATACATCCCTCTTCATCCCGTGCCACCAAAGATGTTCCCGTAAGTCACGGTACATCTTATTAGCACCAGGGTGAATAGAATATCTCGATCGGTGCGCCTCCTGCAAGACTGCCTCTACCAGCTCTCCCTTTGGCACGCACAATCGGCTGCCATGCCTCAGGGATCCATCCTCTGCTATAGTGAAGTCGTCCAGCAATCCAGCTAATGCTTGGGGTCGAAGTCTGTGAAGGCTCTCATCTGTAGACTGTGCCTCCCTGATCTGCTCCATCAAACCTGACTGAATGTCAAGTGCCATCATCTGTATCACTGATCCTAGCCGAACTAGCTCGATACCGAGCTTCTCCAGATCCTCCCACAAATGCCGATCAATCATCAGGTACCATGCCATCGGATGCCTGCTCAGCGCATCCGCCACCACATTTGCCTTCCCGGGATGATACTGTAAATCGATGTCGAAGTCCTTCATTAACTCCAACCATCGTCTTTGCCTCATGTTCAGCTCTTTCTGTGTGAACACATACTTCAAGCTTTTGTGGTCAGTAAAGATTTCTACACGCTCTCCGTACAAGTAATGTTTCCATAACTTGAGTGCAAAGATCACCGCAGCTAACTCTAGGTCATGGGTAGGATAATTCCTCTCATGAGTCCGCAATTGCCTAGATACATAAGCAATTACTTTCCCATGCTGCTGTAGGACACATCCTAGCCCCTTCCCAGAAGCATCACTGTATATGGTGAAACCTCCAGAACCTGAAGGTAAAGTAAGAACTGGAGCGGTCGTCAGCCTCCTCTTCAGCTCCTCAAATGCCGCCTGGCAGTCCTCTGACCAGATGTACTCTGCGTCCTTCCGCGTCAGCTTTGTCATGGGTTCAGCTATCCTAGCAAAGTCCTGGACGAACTTTCTGTAATAGCCTGCTAAACCCAGAAAGCTCCTGATCTCTGAAACTGACGTCGGAGCCTTCCACGTCTCAACTGCAGCAATCTTCCTGGGATCTACCGAGATTCCATCTCCAGTGACTACATGGCCGAAAAACTCCACTCGGTCTAAAAAGAACTCGCACTTCGGCAATTTGGCAAACAATCTCTCCTGCCTCAGAATCCCCAAAACTATCCGCAAGTGCTCTGCATGCTCCTCCGACGTCTTCGAGTATATCAGGATGTCGTCGATAAACACTACGACGAACTTATCCAGATACTGGTGAAATGTCTTATTCATCAAGTTCATAAAGACAGCTGGCGCATTTGTGAGACCAAATGGCATCACCAGAAACTCGTACTGCCCGTACTTCGTGTTGAACGCCGTCTTCTGGATGTCTGCTGGCCTAACCTTCACTTGGTGGTACCCGAATCTCAAGTCTATCCTGGAAAACACCTTCGCCCCGCTCAACTGGTCGAACAAATCATCTATCCTGGGAAGAGGATATTTGTTCTTGATGGTGATGGCATTCAAAGCCCGGTAATCAATATACAACCGGACTGTACCATCTTTCTTAGGCACAAAGAGCACTGGCGCTCCCCATGGAGAAGCACTGGATCGAATGAAACCCTTTTTCAACAGGTCATCAATCTGCTCTTTCATCTCTATGGCCTCCTTGGGATTCACTCTATAGCAAGCCCGGGATACTGGTGATGAACCCGGTACTAGATCTATAGTGAACTCCACATCTCTGTCAGGCGGAAGTCCTGGAAGATCCTCTGGGAATACATCCATAAACTCCCTAATGATAGGGTGTGGCGGTGCTACGTCCTCGACTGTAGCACAACAGTTCGGCTCTAGGCTGATCTCCGGCCCTGTCCTCCTGACACTGAATAGTGCTGTGCCTGGGGGACTGAACAAAATACTACCCTCATAGCAATCTATAGATGCATGGGCATAGCTAAGCCAGTCCATCCCCAATATGATATCATAACCGGGGAGTGGCATCACAAAGAATCGCCCTCTGAACTCTCTCCCGGCTATAAAAATAGAACATCTATAGATAGATCTAATAGGCACTGGTCCTTCTCCCGTCATCACTCTACTAATCTCCGCAGTAGGTGTAGCTACTAGATGATGTTTATGCATAAACTCTAATGATAGGAAGCTATAAGATGCACCGAAATCAAACAAACATACAGCTAGAAAAGTATGCAAATAAACATGACCTGTGATGACGTCAGCTAAGTAATCCGGCTCCGAAACCTGCTCCGGCTCCGGCTCAATGGCTAGACTATAAATCCTCCCCTGAGGTCCTTTCTGCTGCTGCAGATGCTGCCCAAACCTCTGCTGCTGAGTCGGAAGCGGTCCTCTAGGTCCCTTGGATGCTGGGCAGTCCCGAAGCTGATGGTTGGCAGACCCACAAATCAAGCATTGCTTCAACCTCTTCCTACAGATGGAGATGTCGTGCCCTGGTCTTCCACAGAAAGAACATATGGCTCCCTACTGCTGCTGCTGTCGGGGTCCCGGGGCTCTAACTGGCGGGGTCTGATGATGTGGTATAGGGGGACGATAAGTCTGCTGGGGTGGCATCGGTGCTCTCTACTGGAAAGCCTGACGCTTGGACGGACCCTCATGATGTACAGAAGCCGGCCTCTTGCATGATAGAAGACGCTCCTCAATACTCCGGGCCAACTCTAGGCTCTGGTAGTAGTCAGTCGTACCGTTCACCACTATAAGGATGCCAATGTCTGGAACTAGACCATGGCAAAACCTATGGGTCATCTCCTCTGGATCAGCAACCAGACTAGGAGCAAAACGGCTCAGGCGACTAAACTCTCCCGCATAGTCATCAACAGAACGGTTCCCCTGCTGGATGTTCTGGAATCGTAGCCCCATGGCTACTCTAGCAGTGGTCGAAAAGAATTTTTTCTTGAACTGGGTCTTGAACTGGTCCCAGGTGGCTCTACCTCTCGCGAACAACGGCTCATTCCTGAACCAAACCCCGGCTAAGTCTATCAGCAGAAATCCTGCTGCCTCGACCTGAAGGTCATCCGGCATCCTAACTCCCAGAAGCTTCCTCTCTACAGAATCTAGCCAGTCATCAGCTACTACTATGCCCTCAGTCCCTGAGAACTCCTTGGGATTCAGACCCATGAAGTCCTTGACCGTCCCTGCTCTCTGTCGTGGCTCTACAGGTGGTGGGACCACGGGACGTCCCTCAGAAAGGGTAGTCTGCTCCTGATGGGTTGTTAGGAACCCCTGGATCAGTGTGAGCAGCTGGGTCCCGTCGAGAGTGACGGAAGCCTGGGTGGGTATAGTGATAGGGGGTGGTGGAAGTATCGGGGCCTGCTGGGACTGGGATGTGGAAGGTGGTATCTGGGTCTGTGGATCTGTGGAGTGGGGGAATGTGGTAGGTGGAGGTGTATTGTCAACTGGTCAGCTGACTGGATATGGAGGGCCCCATTCTCGGGGGTAACATACTGGGACAAACGAGTAAGCACCATCTAAATTACACATAAAAAGACTTATAAGGACTTGTCTAAAGTAAGCAATCATATGCAAGAAAATCTAATTATAATAGCAAACATGTGATGTATTTTCTATGTTGCAATCCTAGCATTCCTCTAAGTGTTCTAAGCGTCTTTCCTAATATTGTCTAATTACCTTAAGTTCCTAATTGCAGGCATGCTTGGTACAATAACGTAACCAAACTGTTTAGTCAGGACCTGCATGGGCCACCACTAAAAACATGTCACGACCCGCTACCCAAATTGTTGGGCCAGGCTGAGTCATGCCCAGCCTACGTTGAGATAAAACGTAGTAAGCTATTTTAAAGACAACAGGATAAGACTAAATGTGTTAACAGTTCTATAAGTGAAGAAGAATCATAAATGCTCCAAACACAAAAGTCGTCGTATATAGTAAAATATCCAAGTACAAGTGAACTGAAATGTAAAACTGGATACATGTCCAGTTACAAAATGATGTAGTCTAATACATGTCTACTCTCAAAAGTCTAAGTAAACAAAAGATAACTAGGCGAGGTTCCCTGCAGGAACATCCTCGTAAAGCAGAGCCGGGTCCTCGGTAGTAATCCCATAGTATGAGTCGCAGAGTAACTCCTCCTCAGTAAGGACACCTACAACGTTATCCTGTCAGGACGGGAGCAAGTACTAAATCTAGCAAACTAGCATATGAAACATGGAAATGAACATGAGAGGAATAATTGTAAAGCATGGCATCACATAGTCTATCATGGCAAGGACATATATGTCATAGAGACAGATGTATATGTAGTGTTTAAAACTGTAGCAGGTACGTGATCGGTCAATAGATGTACAATGCGCTGTGGCACATAATGAAATGTACATACGTACAAGTAGACAAGCATAGGTGTACATCCGTACAGAAAATGCGGGATATTTACCTGCGGTAAGGTATGCATATAAAATGCGACCAAGCTCGCTACTATAGGGGGGTCGTGATCACGTACACTACTATCAGTTTCCCCAAAACCCATATTCTAATCATGTGAGAGATACATCAAGACTGTTCTAAGCATGGTAGTAACTGGAAGTACAACATATAAAGATCTAACTTGCTACCCCAAGGATCAGCATATAACATGGTGGGGTTTGCAGTTCATTTATGTGACAATATGAAAAGTTTGTAGAAAGTACTTGCCTCTAGCAAAGTAAAACAAGCTGCGATAAATGTGCTATAGATGCCTGGTAACTCGTCACTGTAGAAATAAATGCATAAACTTAGCTTTACACTAAGCTAAAACACTAGGACACTAAATGGTGTGACACGACTTGTGACTGGGCACATAGCCAAAATGATGACTTGGCATAGGTGACCAATGTGGGGTGACACACTATGTTAACTAACTTTCTAGGGTCTTTATACTAGTGAGGGATGGGGTTCAACACGACTAAAACTCCAAATAACACAAAAAGCTACAAGTCGTAATTAATCAATAAATAAATCAAAAGATCATTGTGTTCTAATAATTTTTGAAGTAGACAAAAAGCCTAGTTTTTCTTAAAGCAAAGTATCAAAGTGATCCTTGTTAATCATAGAAATTTATTATAATTTTTCTGGAATTTATTAACCAGTACAAATATTTTATAAAAATCAGTTTTCCTAAGTATACAGAAAATGAGTTTTTGGTTTCATATGCCAAACTAGTGGCAAAACAGTAAATTAAATACTACAAAAATTATACTAAATTAGCTAACTTAACAAAGTATCTAAAAACTATTCTTCCATAATTTTAGCAATAGTTTAAGTATTTTTAGAAAATCAAAAACAGCAATGCACACAATAATTAATTATCTGCGTATTTTGTCCATGTATATAATTTGAACCAAAGTTCAAATACAGGACCCAAGGCCATGAATCAAGTCCAATATGACTTGTACAGGTCTTGAATGTGTGAAAACACATTTGAGCCCAAATACCCATGCTAGGCTTGGACACCAAATGGTTGCAGTAATTTAAATATACAGAAAATACTAAGTGGTAGAAATGCAAAATAAATATTAATATTTTAATAAGGTAAAGTTTTACATAGTAACTATGAAAGTATGAACATTATTTTATATAAATAATTTACACTAAGCTAAGTAAAATACATATAGGAAATAATATATATATATATAAATATAGGGATATTTATATATATAGGAAAATGCTCAACTATATATTATATATATATATATATATATATATATATATATATATATATACAAATATATGTATATATACATACATATAAGAAAATACTTATCTATATAACATATATATATATATACAAAATTAATGTATACATATATATATATATATATAATAGTATATATATAATAATATATATACATAAGGAAATATATATACATAAATATATATGTATACATAATACACATATATATATATACATACATAAAATAATAAAGTATATTCAAATATATATATATATAAAAACAGCAACTATATATACCTAAATATAGTATGTATAATAATACATATATACATATATACAAATATATGTATACATATATATATTTATATATATAAAAACAAAAAGAAAAGAAAACAGAAAAGGAAAAGAAAAGAAAAGAAACAGCAGCAGGGGGGGCTCGAACCCTGTCCTCAGGAAGGGGGGGTATTTTAAGTACTGCGCGCTGGCCAGTTGGCCCGTTTATTAGGAATAGGGTTTTAATACATTTATTTAGGTTAGAATTAATTAAACATAATAAAAAAAATATAAACCATCCTGTGTCCTGACAGTTAAGGACACAGGGTTTTCTCGTGTCCGTGCTTCGCACGACACACACGAGCCCTAGTTCTCGTGTCCAGCTACTGGACGAACATCCCCGTGTCCTAGCGAGTCTCTCACGTGAAATTGAGACACAGCCGACACGAAATGAAGCTGACACTTACGTGTCCGGCCGTCGAAGTGGGTTTCGGGGGTGCTGACGGGCGGAGGAGACGTCGTGGCGATGGCGGAGTGGCGGCGCTGGGGTCGGCTCGTCGAGGCGAGTCGAACGGTGGTGGTGGCGACTGGCGACGATGGACGGTGGGGCGGCGCTAGGGTACACCGGAGTTAGGGTTTAGAACCTAGGGTTTTCGTCGGAGTTGAAGGGCTACGGTGGTCGTGGTGGTGGGTAGAGCTAGGGTTTTGACTGGAGGGTCGAAGGGGGGTTTTAAATAGGGGCTTAGGTCGGTGGATTGGCCGAAAAAGGTGGGGAAAAGTAGGTCGGTCGGTCGCTGGCGACGTGGCTAGTCGTCGGGGGCAGTTAGGGTTAGGAATTTTGTTTAGGTCCCTGTAGTTTAGGAATTTACGAATAGGTCCCTAAGTCCCCAATATGTAAATAGAAATTGCATTCCATAATTAAAAACAATTCACTAATTACAAACTGACATATTAATAATTAAATAAATTGCATACTTGATATAAAAACAATTCAAAAAATTGCAAAATGATATTAAAATATTTTAGAAAATTACAAATCAATATTTTTGTATTAAAAACTCATTTAAAAATCATTTAAAAATTCTAGAAAAATTCCTAAAAATCTAAATAATTATTTTAAGGCTAATTTGTCACTAAAAATTAATTAACACTAATTAAAAATGAATTTGAAAATCAGGGGCTTACAGTTGTCACGACCCGTACCCAGTGAAATGGCACAAGAAGTGAAGTACGCCCAGCTTACGCCATAGTGTCGGCGGTAGAACGCTGTCCTGAGTCACAATATTTAATACAGTCTAGAATATGCTCCGAATGGAGAATAAAATAATAAGTAACTCAATCACAACAACTAAGATGGAATAGAAGAATAAATCTCAAGAGAGTCACAGATATAAATAAAAGTCTAGGTGTAAACCATCAGAACAAATATCAAGTACAACTCATAATGTCTCAAATAAAGACAATAAAATACTAAGTCTCAGCTAGACTATGGGCAAGTCCTCAGCGAGTGCTGGATCCTCCTGAGGGTCCACGTCACCAGTGTCATCTAAGACAATGCCTTAATAAGTAGGGAGAACTCTTCATCATCACCTGTAAAAATTTTAACATGCCCAATCAGGACGGAACAAGCACATATCTCTTACAAAAGTTCATATCAGGGTTGGACATATAAAGAAAGCTATAGAAATTTATACATGAAATGCTGTAAAGAAAATCAACAAGAGAGAGAATATCAAAACTAGATATGACTATGATAAATAGAGAAATGTAACTATCTACGTGATTTAGAGCATAAATTGGTTATGTAAACAGGTTGGGTTGCACATGAATAAACTATGGAGTTGCACATGGATACCTACTGGGGATAATAATTACATAACCAACTACACTCTCCCTGCCCCCAATCAATACACAAGGATCAAGACATGATATGTTTTTGCACATGGATAATAACTACTTTATATATGGAGCTCATATGGTCATGAGTGTACATGAATAATATATGAGTGTACATGGATAAATATGAATACATTGAGTACATAATGAATACGATAAAGTACATAAACATGATATACTCGATATATCCGAGGGGATAACATCGCATGAAAAGATTCATAGGGTACTAATCCGTGTGAACATCGTGTCAGCATCAAGTATACTAGCCTATAACAAGAGAACATATCCAAACAAGTATGAAAAGATCAGAAAATATACTTGCTTGGCAAATCGAACTGCTGATGATGAAGTGTAGCTAAACTGGGGCAATATAAACCTATTTAAAGTATACACATGTCACAACCAAGTCTAAAATATCAAAAGAAATACTACAATGCAAGACTACATGCTTCTAGATCCCTTTTGGTCAAAGTCAACCTTAGTCAACTCTGGTCAACCCTGGTCAACACTGGTCAAACCTGGTCAAACATTGGTCAACTAGTCCGTCCACTAATTTTTAGGTCATACACAAAATTCTAGGTCATTCGGAGTTCGTTTGAGTCGATTTAGATCAAGTTTGACCCAAAGTTGACTTTTGTCAACTTGGTCAACTTGTCGGCCAATTCGACTAAACTAGGCTCAAAATGACAAACCAAATCTGTCCTAGGACTCCTATGGTTACAACCACAACTATGATCTTCTCTAAGATGGGTTCTCAAGCATACTAACTATACACGTATAGGTATATATACATACAAATGTATTCACAACACAAGCCTACTCTTATTTCTAACAAATGGTTGTGTGTGTGTGTGTGTGTGATACCTGTAGGTTACTGAAGTGAGTCAAAAATGAGATTAAAAAATCAAAACTCAACCATGGTATGCCTCATTTTAATATATATACTCTTATATACATACAAAATAAATAGGAAAACTATATATATATATAATATATATATATATATATATATATATATATATATATATATATATATATATATATATATACACACATATGCTCATTTGGAAGAAATGACACATGGTTTGAAATAGTTCTAATGAATCAAAATCTGGGATTAATTCCCCTCGACCCATTATCAACATATATGCTTGCAAAGGGCTTCAACGGAGTCTTACTTATATATATATATATATATATATATATATATATATATATATATATATATATATATATATATATATATACATACATAGCTACAAAGAAAAGCACATATGCTCAAAATTGATAGAAAAATATGAAAAAAATCCAAGAGTTCAATCTCACTAGTCCAAAACCTTATATACATACTAAAAACCCAGATTTTATAAGTTAAATTCCTGGAAAACAAAATATCATATTCAAACTCAAATTTGTATTTAAAGGAAAAACTCATTTTTCACAAAATGGCCCAAAATGAGATATACACAAAATAAACCCGCGAACCTCGGCATACACGTTGGTCTCAACCTACGTGATGCGCTCGGGTACTCCCGGGTCCGAAATTGTGTCTGTATGGTGTCCACAGAACGCGTATCGGAAAACTCGATACCGCGTGTCAACGTGCACGTATGTATGCGTTCTCGCTCGATTGAGCGCTGCACAGACAACGAAAAGCCCCGTGCTCGTGCACGTAGCTAGGGGGGTCTTGGGGTAGGTCTAGGACACGGCAACACGACGACACATCGTGCCGAGGCGACGCACGCAGCCCCGCACACACGCGTGGCCGGCTGCGCATGCGCGCGCCCGCACGTGCCCTCGTACGTGCGGTTCGGCCTTGGTGGCTCTCTTCGGGCCACGCCACGACTCGAGGTTGGTCCTTCGGGTAGTCTAGGTATAGGTCGACACGTTTCAAGTCCTAGAACGGGTCTTCGTTGTGTCGAGAGCGTGTACGAAGTCCGTTTCAGCGACAAAAATCAGCCCGAGTGCACAGTGCGGCTGAACGATTCACGTCGGATTTCTCTGTGCTTGCTCAACGAGAAGCCGTGAAATTTTAGGAGCATGGGAGCAGAGGTTGCCCCCACGTGCTCAAGAAATTTTAGGTGAAAATAAGGTCTGTGCATCGAGATACAACACGCTGACGGCAGGGCATGCACGACCTCGTGCACGGGAACCGTGCACGTGCGTCCGATGCCCGAAACGCCGCTGAAAAATCATCGATTTCAAATCCGTCTTCACAAAAGTTTCTAGAAATGATATTATCTAAATATCCAAGAATACAGAATCAAAAAACAGTAACTTTCTATCCTAAGCGGCATTTCGTCCAACCAAACTTTATGGGCAAGTCTAGGGCACCTATATGGATGCAAAAATGAAAGAAATTCCGGAATAACTATGGTAGAAAAATGTTTACCTATTGAGTGTCGAAAACTCAATAAACGGAGTCCCTCGGTTGTCGTGTCGGTCGATTTCCCTCAAGCAATTACCTCCGCCTCCTCGTTAGCAATGCTCCAGCAGATCCTCCTCTTCTAGACAAGTGCAATGGAGTTCGTTTGGTGAGAAACGGACTCCGGATGAAGAAAATAGGCTTTTTGGAGAAGGAGATCTACTAGGGTTCACTTGTGGAGGCTAAACTTCACAAATGAAAAGAGAGGGGAGGGTGTACTGCTATGGGCGGCCAGGATGGGGGTCTCTAGGGTTAGGGTTTCACTTGGGCCAACTCTCTCTTAAGTAAGAATAAGGTCCAAGTCAAAAAGGCTAAAAAGGCTTACATGCAAAAGGCTTAAAAGTCAATTAAAAGCCTTCTAAATTGGATCCAAGCCCTAAATGAATTCTAAAAAGTAAAAAAATAATTTCTAAGACATGGTTAGACTCCTATATAATGTCCACTAAGGTTAAACCAGTTGCTAGCACAACACAAGTCAAAATATCTAAAAAAATTACGAAATGGCCAAAATGACTAAAATGACTAAAATACCCTTTCTATGAAAAAGTGGATGTTACACTCGTGTCCGATAATCCAAGTATGGGTCGTGATACATTTTTATGGTGGCCCATACGGGTCTGGCTTCGTAAATAGAATAATGTTCTGGTAGTATAACGGCTTAGTTGTACTACTGCGAGCCTACTATAGGATATAGGAAATAGGATATTAGGATAAGTGAGTACTCAATCACATTTTAGGACCCTTTGAGAGATTCTTGGGATGACCACTGAGAATCTATCTATAAACCCTATCTCAAAATCTGTTTTCACTTGTGTCCGTCTACTCTTCCTTGTTCGTTGTTGAAATTGATTCTTGCTGTTCATTGTTGACTTTGATTTTGTATCGAGATAAATTTTATGGACTAAATTAAGGTATATTCTGATGACATATTTGATGAGGACAGTGTGAAAGTAAATTTAGTTATAGAGTCTAGAGTTTATCGCAGCCATACTAGCTGGCCTAGCAAAGATATTGAGTCTGGTTTGGGGTATATACTTATCTTAGTTATGCAATTTAGAGTTTTTTGCAGCCATACCATTTGGCATGGTAAGAATTCTAGATAACATGATTATAGGGGTATATACCTTAGTTATGAACTCTATCGTTTATTACAGCTATGCTTACTAGTGTGACGAGGATTTTTTGTAACATGATTTCAGATAGACGTTTATGATTATCAGATTATACCTTAAATTGGTTCTTAACATATCGTCCATATCATTCTACCTTGTTATCACTGAGTTCTGTTCCATTACCCTAATAGCTCAGGATAGAGATATCTTTAGTTTCTTTGGCTCAGTTTCTCATGGGACTTCACCTTTATTAGTTTCGATGCAACTTCTTTGGATAGTTAGTAGCTTAGTAACTTGTAGATAGGTTGTGTCAGAGTATAATTAACAATTGGTATCCTAAAGTATCAAGTATACAACCAGTATAGTTATAGAGAGTGACTGTGTACCAAGGGTGCCTAGAGGGTACAAGTGTCCAGGATGTATCAGGATTTGTGAGTAATAAATGATAGGTGTAGCATATCAGTTTAGTATTAGTGAGTGTTATTGAGGGTGATAATATTAGTTGGGTGTATCAGTGTGATATTACATATAGGATATTGTAAGAAAGTATTATAAGAGTGGGAGTACAGGTGTATAAGGCAGTGAAAGAGGGGTCAAGCTAGGCCGCCTGTGGCATAGCAATTTGCCCCACACCAGCAGAGGGAGACACCCCATGTCACGTCTCGATTCGGAAAATCGTTCGTCCTCGCTTTGATTCACGTCGAATCGTTCATTCTCACTAAGGCGTGATGTCGTATAAGTCTAGAGTTGCACTTGTACAAGGCGTGCTCATATACAATTTTATAAAAGAGATATTTTGAAGAGAGATTCGCAACAAGTTCACATAGAAGTTGAATACACAGATATGATCTGAAATAAGCTCTTTATTGATTACTTTGCATAGAAAACATAAGGCTCTTAAACAACCGAGATAAAATACCAAACTTGGCTTACAACTTGCAGAAATATTGAAATGAGATACAACTTGTTCCATACGTCATATCCCTTTATTAAAAATGCGGCAATAACCACCTTCAGTAAAATGACTTCTTTTTCAAGTGGAAATTTAAAGAGAGTGAGAAGCTTCTAAAGAGTAGGACAGTAAGCCTTCAATGTCTAAGATTATCCACTAGGTTCCCGGCACCTGTGGAGACGAGGGTCAGTACAATACCACATATGTAGTGAGCGACAGTAACCAATCTCAACATAAATTATCAGTAGTAAATTATGTGAAGTATACTGATTTGTGATCTTTATATCTTGCCTTAGGGTCCATTAATAATTCATATTTGATATAAGAAGCACACAATGATGTTAGAAGCATAAGTAATTCATATTATTCACCAATTTGGTGAATCTTACCCACGGTCGATAGCCATCCCTATATATTTATGAACACCACTTACTCTGCCTACTTAAGACATTGTTAGCTATGACACCTGTCTATGTGAAGGTTACTAGCAACACACCATCTTGGACTATCTTACTGGTATAATGGCGCCCCTTGCAGTGCGGGTAGATATCCCCACTGAAGGTTCCGTATACCGATGCCAGTATGTCAGCACCAATCCTTGTTCCCCCTAGGATGAACTGGTTTCATGGTCTCGGAGTACCGTTCGAGGAACTATCTTATGCACAAGTTGTCCGTGACCACGCAAGTATAAGCAACTTATCTATAAAGAAAACATATAATGTATGATAAGGAAAAGTAAGCAATCAGCCACCATTCAAATTCGTATTGCCACCTTTTTCTAGAGCTGAGCTCACGAGTACCAACTGCCCAATCCATGGACTTAGTGTAATCAACATTCCATATCGATGACAAGATAATAGAATGTTGATTACTCAATCACTTTTTTACATCTTTGATACCATACATTCCCATGATCATAATTCAAGCATACTTACTAGCCAGTTCTTGGGTCTTATTATTTGTGTTACCCTCTATTCATCGAGCTGAGGCTCGATGTACTCACTTTCCCAGTATTTGGGACTTTTTCTTCACTTGTCCCGTATTTTATTGTAAAGCACGTAAGTATACAATTCATGAAATGATTCGAAGCACACAATCGATAAAGTGATTCGTAACAGTTTTTGGGTCATTTGATTAATTATCTTTCATTATCTTTATGGGTTCCATGCAAAGTATCATTTAGCAACTCAATACGAAATCATAGAATACAGCCATTTTATTAAGCATGAAGCTAAAGGATCTTCGAAGGATTAAACACTACTTATATTATAAGACGATTCCTGCCACGATCGCATAGCCTTCCAAGCGATCCTTTGCATAATCCCAAGTCCAACAAGGCTTCATCGAGCCAACCAGCCACTATAAGGCACCGTGCGGGTCGGGGCACTATAATATATACCACTCAGAAAAAAGTTTCGTCCTTGAAACTTAAACAAAACTCATCCCCATAACCTCAACCGAATTTATGAAACTTTATATGATCAACATGCACTATTCAATATTTCTCCACAATATCTCAATTGATTCCAAATGATGTACCATCTTGCTACAACATTCGAATTTGATTCAAAGTAGTTTACCATCAGTATTCGTTTACATTATCTTCTTATGATTCCATAAGAAGATTTACTATTCATATACCGATCCAATCTCTATGGCACCAATTATCTAGCATTCATATCTCGGTCATCTTAGTTGAATATGACATAACTCATGCAACTAAGTTATAATCCAATAATTCTTTATTCCACCCAAACTCATTATCTATGCAACAGCATCATCCACCGACACGGTCTATTTTATATTGCTATATCTCGATATTTATTTGTATTCCAGCTATCAGAGTCTCATAAGGAACATCTTGCATCAAGAGACAAGTGCTTATTTCTCTATGACTCAAAATATTCAAGGGTCATAACTCGTTAATTCGGAACACGTCTAATTCTTTCAAGTACAACTACACAGGTACAAAAGCCATCTATTTCCTTAGGTCCATTCTCTACTTTTGGGTCACTGATGCAACTTTATGCATCTTCTCAATCTTTCGCAACATTTGATAACAGTATAACATCACCATCACTTTATCGATGACCGACATACAATTTCAATTACTCAATTCCAATATTATTCAATTTTTGGTTTATATTGTTTTCCCAAAATCATTTGATAGTGACATGCCACCATCGTTACTGAGCCTACAATAATTTTTACTCAACTAACTCAAGTTATCGCCTGAATCTATAATTCATACTATTCCAAACCAAAGCATTTATTTCATATTCTCAATTTCTCATTACCCAGCATAATGCTAACCGTTACAACTCGCAATGAGTTATCCGAACTTAATCATCAAGGAACATGCCTAGCCGTCCTGTATCAATCGTAATTCAAGCTACGACTAAATACTATTCCATACCTTATAGGTAAAGCATCACTATGTTAACCGTCACAACTCGCAACGAGTTATCTAAACTTAATCATCAAGAAACATGCCTAGCCGTCATATATCGATCGTAATCCAAGATACGACTCGATACTATCCCATACCTTATAGGTAAAGTATCACTATGTTCACCTATAAGGTATGGGATAGTATCGAGACATGGCTGGGATTACGATTGATACATGATGGCTAGACGTGTTCCTTGATGATTAAGTTTAGATAATTCATTGCGAGTTGTGACGGTTACATTATGCTGGGTAATGAGAAATTGAGAATATAAAATGAATTCTTTGGTTGGGAATAGTATGAATTATAGATTCAGGCGATGACTTGAGTTAGCTAGTTTTGTAAAAAGGATTGTAGGCTCAGCAACGATGGTGGGGTGTCGCTATCAAATGATTTTTGAAGAACAATATAGACCGAATATTAGATGATGTTGGAATCGATAATTATAATTACATATCGGACATTGATAAACTGATGGTGATGTTAGATGGTTATCAAATGTTGCAAATGATTTAGAAGATGCAGAAAGTTGCATCAACAACCCAAAAGTAGATAATGGACCTGAAGAAACATATAGCTTTTGTACTTGTGCAGTTATGCTTGAGAGAATTATATGTGTTCCGAATTAACGAGTTATGACCCTTGACTATTTTGAGTCATAGAGAAATAAGCACTTGTCCTTTGATGCATGAAAGAGTAGATATTCCTTATGAGACTCTGATGGCTGAAATACAAATAAATATTGAGATATAGAAATATAAAATAGACCGTGTCGGTGGATGATGTTGTCGCATAGATAACAAGTTTGGGTGGAATATAGAATTGTTGGATTATAACTTAGCTGCATGAGTTATGTCATATTCAACTAAGATAACCGAGATACGAATGCTTGATATTTGGTGCCATAGAGATTGAATCGGTATATGAATAGTAAATCTTCTTATGGAATCACAAGAAGATGATGTAAAATGAATATTGATGGTGAACACGAATTGCCAAGAGATGACAGTGTTGGTGCGAGCAAAAATTCATAAAAGATGCTTTTGGAAGAAGTATAATTATATGGTTGCCTTATTGTTAGTTAAAGATTACAGACCGTACAGATGATCTAGAAATATAGAAATTGAATATGTCACGAAGAGATCGAAGGAAAGAAATTATAAAGGATAGACTATTGAAGTAGTAATGTTGGAATATGACTCGGAATAGTTGGCCTGATTGAATAGACACAAATTGAGTACGATATGAGAATACAAGTTGGATTGAGCAGGTGATGTTGCATCTATGCAAGTGAGAACTAAAGATTTGGATGTTCGATTGATAAAGTTTTATATGATGGCTTCGGGATTGACCCATAAGAAATGTCGGATAAATTTTGTCGATTGTGGATAAGTCTAGAATGACTTAGTTGGGTATAGCCCAAGGATGAGTAAGGGTTGATAGACTTGACCCTAGAGTGTCGGTTGGTTGCCTAAGTTTCAAATTTATTGGCCATGGTATTCAGTTGTTCGAATGTTGGGAATAAGTTCATAAGTTGGGGGTGGTGTCCCATATCTATTAGATTGGTTGAATCATAGATTATCCCTAAGATAAGATAGAGCCCTTATGATAAGAATTGACTGCATCTAAGATAAGAGATAAGTATGTCCCTATTAGCTATCCATCTCAGATGAGTTAGCTGAATGTCTGGTTTTGCTTAGAATAGCTGACTGTAGAAACTTGACTGAAGGGTAAGCTGATTGTTGGAGACCCTTAGGATGTCCCTATTGATGTTGCGTGGGTATAGTCATTTATAGTCGGAATGAGTGAGATATGTCAAAAAGTAAACTTTGGAATGGAATGAAGATTGGAAAATTTTGATGTTACAATGTTGGACGGAATAACGAATCATGTTGGTTTTGGAAACATGGTTGCCTTTATTTGAATCTCAAAAATTGGTAGAACTGGGTGGATTTGATTGATTGGTTGAATCATGTTGAGCTGCACAAACTGATATTAGTTGTGTCATGACCCACACCCGTATTTCGGGATGCAAGTGCGTGAGCAAGCCAGCTACGTACCAAGCGGACTCCAGCCCAACTCGTATACATAAACGCTGTCTCGACTATGGTAATGTGCTTAATCATGGCAAGGGAAAACTATATCTTAGTCTACAATAAGAATATAAAACATGAATGAACACTATGGGTCGTAGTCTGCAGTCCACTAACATACTTGTCCGATTAGACTCAAAGAATATTATGTCTGTAAAGTAAGCCAACAAGTAGAGTATATCATGATAAGGAATGAAAGCACGAGCGGATATTAAATGTAATAACAATACCTAGATCATGTAAGTGCATCATAATCATCTACCATCCTGCTCTGCTAACTATCTCCATGCAATCGCTAAACCTGAAGATATCATCAGGTCCTTAGGGGACATAACAAGATACATAAAAAAATGCCTATCTAACAGTTCTATCATGCATAATAATATAAACAAGATATAAAGAGAAAACGAGACAGAAACTGACAAGTGGCTACTGACAAGTGACAATGAACACGGATACGAAAACAAATACGCATAAATGAAATGCTGAAAGAACAAGTAAATAAGGGATCAATGGAATACCAAACCCTTGCCCCGAGTGGACTCGTAGGTTTGAACTAATCACTAACCCTCGCCCCGAATGTGGACTCGCAGGTTAGTTCACGACAAACACCTTCGTACCATGTGTGGACTCTCTGGCACAAACGAATCAAGACAACACCCTCTTCCCATGTATGGACTCTCTGGCACAAACGAATCAAGATAAATACCCTCGTCCCGAGTGTGGACGCATGGGTACAAACGAATCAGGAATAGCAGTTCAGTTACACATACTCGTAGACACGACTCAGTCAAGATACAAGTGACGACACGTACAACTCATTCACGATACAGGTAAGGACATCTCTAGTATGAACTATAATGAGAACAAGCCCGGTATAACTACACTATCAAGTCATGAAAAGATGGTGATATACAAACAAGACAAATAAACCAATATACATGGTATGAAGAAAACCTATAACCGAAATCAACTAGAGAACTAAACGATAACATATAAAACAAAAGACTATAAGCATGTAAATAAACTGTAGAGGGAGGCAAGGTATCTTGCCTAGTTCCGTGATGTGAGGATGCAGTTTCGCTCCCGTGTCTACGCCTCCAGAATCCAATACTCCTAAATAATTTATTTAACTATTATGAAAATTATAACAGAACTTAATAACTAAATTAATGTTTTAAACTAATTTAACTATACTCAAATATCTCGTAGGACTACTTAAACTGTATAACATACATACGTGTCCAACGAGACTTCAGAACACAGTTTTAGGATTTTCAACCTTCCAATTAATCGGTTATGATCCCACGTCAATAAAATGCTTAAAATCATATTAAATTCCTAATAATAATATTTAAAACTATTTTCTACAGTATTAACTCTGAAATTCTAGAATTACGATTTACAAAGAATTATGTTACTAGTTAACTACTACGTCACCTAGTCTACCCGAAACTCGTCAGGAACATGGCCAATTATTCAAAATAGCTCAAATACCCAAAAATATATTTTAAACAAAATTTAAATACCTTATTTCAAAGAATATCATCATGGTTACTAGGGTTAATTTGTGCTACAAGTTTGGGACATTCTAGGTCAGCAGGTTACCCGATTTAACCTATAATTTTCTCGACCATATTTCAGTTGCTAAATTCATGGAAAAATACTTAAAATCCTAATTTATATATATGAATACACATAAAATTCAGTTTCGAAAATAACCGCCAATAACTTATAGTTCCTTCACAACATGGTTAATTTGATCCTACCGAAACATGAATATTACGACTATAAATCATAAAACTTTAAAAGATAATTATACATAGAAAAGGCCATCAAAATATGAATTCCTCAGATTTAATAACATATCTTCTAAAAAAAATTAGTAAGGGTTTGAGACGGAAAGATTAGGGTTTCTTACCAAAAGTCCTTGCTTGAGAGGTTGTAAAAACTTCTGCTTGCCAAAGCTCCAACCTTTCTTGCTATCTTTGGTTGATAATCCTCTCTTGGTAAGTTTGGAAGGGTTTGCAATGTATATAGATGGTTGGATGGAGAAGATGGAGTTTTTAGGATTTGTTTTGAGTGGTTGGGTAGATGTATGGTGGAGGAGATGAGTTTTTGTGAAGGATGGAGAGATGTGCAATGGAGAAAATAATGTATGGAGGGCTATGGGAGAGAGGTGCTGCCAATATTTGGAGAGGGAGAGGGGTTGGTCGTCTATGGGGAGGGAGAGAAAGGAAGAATTAAGTTAGGGTTAGGGTTTAGGTTAAGTTGATATACATATTTGGGCCTTTTGGGTTGCATGCATGAAAAGGAGTGGGAATCCTATTCCTATGAGATGTTCAGCCATGGGGGGGTTTGCTTGGCCGAAACTCCATTGTGAGGGTCCACTTGGCATGGTTTGGTTGTTTGGTGAGTTGGCTAATTGATTGGATTGAGGATTAAAAATGTCTTTCCTAATATAGACTAATTAAATCTATCTATATAAATACAATCCAAAGTCTGAATTAAATAAAAAAATATATGTATTTATTAATATTTATTAATACCCAACATGCCTACTTAGAATTGGGTTGGACTTTGGGTCCAATGTAAACTAATGCCAACTAGGATTACACGTAGACACTTTCTATAAATAGAAACTTTTCAAAATTGAAAACATATTAATATTAATAAAATATATATAGCAACATGAAGGTATTTGAGAGTACTACATGTCTATTTAGATTTGGATTTGGTTCGGGTCAAGTCGGGACTAAATTGGTACAACCGGGTCTCCTAGAAAGTCAACAATCTAATAATTAAATAAATAAATCATCGGTGGGGGTTAAGTTGCAACTTGGCCTGGTTTTCCTAGTTAGAACACACATATAGCTCGGCCTTCCCTACCATGGCTAAAACACTAGCCAAAGCACATGTGTACACTATCGGTGCCACAATTCTTGGTCATCTTGTACTCCAAAACTCAACCATGGCTAAGGTATAATAATAACTATTTAATTTAAAGATATTCATAAATTCCATAAAATCCTATTTAAGCCAAATAAATAAATAAATAAATAATCCAAAAATTATGGGGTTTTACATCCTATCCACCTGAAAAAAATTTCGTACTCGAAATTAAAATCGGGCTCACTAACAAAGAACCGCACTAGTGTAACTAGGAATAGTTCAAAGGGCATGCTTGGTCACTACGGTGTCTCCTAATAACTCAAGTAATAATCAATCCTAAATAATTTTCTTTACAACATCACTATCGTAAAACTATTGATGGTTATCTCTAGTCACTATTCTTGGTACCAACGGTCTTACAATAATGATGTTGAAGGTTTGCCCTCCTAACCATATTATTATCACAACTATATAATTCTCATTTCACCTAATCAATCTAAGTGATACCTACCAATCTGTCTAATCATAACTTTACAATTGTTAGGGCATAATAGGAAATGTGCTGGGTTAGCCTATATTTAGGTTCTTCTAGTAGAGGGCCAGTCTCTACTCTAAAACTACTACTCTATTCTTGATCAAGCGACTACCATAAAAGGCGTAACCAAGTATGATCATTTAGCCACTTCTAGAACGTCTACCCACCTTTGGTCAAACTACCTTATCAAACGCATGATGCCCTATGGCATATAGCATCTCTATTTTCTCTTATCTATCAAGCAATCACAATACAATAAGCAAACTAACTTACACTATAACTTAAATTTTTTTGATAAATCCTATATAGCACGATTATTTCTCGCTCCGAAATAGGAACGTACGAGAAGCAATGATACGAGAAAGCAAAGGAAGAGTAATTAAGAGTAAATACGAAGTTCAAGGATGGTAGAGAAATTTCTAAGAGAATTTTTCAAGGCAGTGTGGATTGAGATTTCTAAGGATTTAGTCATATTCGTAGGCTCGTATCAGTACAGTTACGTAACTGATATAATATGCTCTGACCTGCATAGGCCACCAAAAAAACTTGTCACGACCCGTACCCACATTTTAGGATGCAAGTGCATGAGCAAGCCAGCTAAGTACCAAGCGGACTCCAGCCCAACTCAAATCAGTAAACGTTGTCTGGAACTATGGTAATGTGCTTAATCATGGCAAGGCAAAACTATATCTCAATCCACAATAAGAATATAAAACATGAATAAACACTATGGGTCGTGGTCTGCAGCCCACTAGCATACATATCCGATTAGACTCGAAGAATATTATGAGTCAGTAAAGTAAGCCAACAAGCAGAGTATATCATGATAAGGAATGAAAGCACGAGCGAATATTAAACGTAATAACAATACCTGGATCATGTATGTGCATCATAATCATCTGTCATCCTGCTCTGCTAACTATCTCCATGCAATCACTAAACCTGAGGAGATCATCAGGTCCTCAGCGGACATAGCAAGATACATAAAAACATGCCTATCTAACAGTTCTATCATTCATAATGATATAAACAGGGAACGAGACATAAACTAACAAGTGGCTACTGACAAGTGACTATGAACACAGATACAAAAACAAATACGCATAAATGAACTTCTGGAAGAACAAGTAAACAAGAGATCAATGGAATACCAAACCCTGGCCTCGAGTGGACTCGCAGGTTTGAACTAATTACTAACCCTTGCCCCGAATGTGGACTCGCAGGTTAGTTCATGACAAACACCCTCCACTACCAAAATAAGTCAATTTACCGACGAAACTAGCAACGTTTATGGAAAACGTCGCTAAAGTAAAGGACTTTAGCGACGCGTAAATAAAACGTCGCAGGACGTCACTGTTAGCGACGATTGGCGACATCTTGCGACGTGTTTTTAAGTAGGAAAAAATAATGTTGCTGATAAGTCGATAAACGTCGCTAATCAGTCACGTTTATCGACGTTTCTTCCTTACGTCATTATATTTTTTTGATATAGTGACGTTTAGCGACGTCCTTATTAGACGTCGCTGATAAATTTCATTTAGGTCAGTCAGCCGATCGAAATTTCTTTCTCAAAATTTTACTTTCCCCCCAAACCATTCCCTCTTCCTCCCCAACCTGACCCCCCACACCCTCCTCCGGTGACCGTCGCCCCCCGACCCCCTCCTCTGGTGGCCCCCGACCCCCTCCTCCGTTGACCACCGACCCCCTCCTCTGTCTCACGAACCCCGCCGACCTCCTCCCCCGTCTACGGCAACCCCTGTCGACCCCCGACCCCCTCCTTCGGTGATCGCCGACCTCCTACCCCAGGCGGTCGAACCCCTCCTCCTCCTCCTCCTCCTCCTTCCCGACAGCCCTCTCCTCTTTCTTTCTCTGTGAGTTAATAATCTTTTTACATTTTTTACTACTTTTTACCATTTGTATGATCAGAACATTTTTTAGTAATGATTTGTATATTAAGATCTGCTACTTTACTGTATCAGAAAATTTTATAGAGAGTAATAAACAATTTTGAGAAAATTATTTACGGAGGAAGATTTTGCCAAGATAAAATTTTGCGGGACCGAAATGTGAAATTTCTGAAACTGGCACGATTTTGTGGTACAATGTGATGTAATTGTAATCCTAATGTAATCAAATAATTTTTTTTCATTTGGTTACATTGCTATTGTGATTATATTACAGTAAACCAAACATGATCTAGAATGTGGATAACGAACCACTTCTCTCCTCCTTTTCCTTCCTATATAGTGGGTTGATAAGAGAATCAGTAGAGAAGAGAGAAAAAAAGGAGAGAAAGAAGGTAGAAGAGTGGGATGAAGGAAGAGGAACACTAGCAACAAAAGAAAGAAAGTATTTAATATGCCTAAAAACTTGGCTTGAGGCTGTAAGAAATGATGAGTATTGTTAATGTTACAGTGGGTATAGCCCTATTTAGGATAAAAGCTTTGTGGTGGTGGTGGTGGTATTCCAGTAATACTTTATTGATACCTACTTCTTGCACATGTAATAAAGTTATATCATGCTAGTTAAAATGATACTGATATGGTGATGATATGAGTCATGATTGCTATTCTATGTTTAACTAAAAACTACCAGATAAATAGTAAAAGCCAACTTGGCAATTTCCAAATCGCAATTGTCATAAATTTCTATTTAAATCATGTCTAGGAAGAGTTTTTGCTCTCGTAGGCTTCAGAACCACCCAGAAAACATTTGTGGCCAGTTTTTAGATCATATCTTACACAAAAGACTAAGACCCAATTCTAGGTCATTCCAGGACTTCCTAATTCAATAGAATCCCTATATCATCTACAAGAATATCAGCCAATTAGTACAACAACAACAACAACCATGTCCTTTGTAACACTAACAAAAAATATATCCTTTTTTAAAACTTCAATCCATGTTAGTTTCGGACGTCTAGTCCTAGCAACTCTTTAACTACTATCTTATCGTCGTGGAGCATCTATTGGTCTACGCAACGCTTCTCCAAAGACGATTTAACTCGTCTTTTCCTCAATTGGTGTCACCTCTAACTTCTCACAAATACACCCATTACTTATCAATCTTTTATGGTATTGGCACTCATCTCTTTTAACATTCTGCTATATTAATTTTAGTAACTCATAAAGTTGAGAAGTTGAGAACTATCTTTTATAGTATTGGCACTTATCTATCTTTTATGGTATTGGCACTCACCTCTAACTTCTCACAAATACACCTCTAACTTCTTATATCTTTTAGTAACTCATAATGTTCTTGCTTTGATGAAGCATATAATATAATGTCCTACATTAAAATTTGAACCAAATTGATGGATGTAGATAATGATATTGACTTAATATTGAGGTTGTATCTAACAAAATGGACTTGGATTAAGCAAAGAAGTAAACAAACACAAATGATCCGAAAAATTATATACGAGCACATTGGACTTGGACACGAGCACATTGGACTTGGACACGATTTCGATATCGATACTAATAGGAATATCCTCAAATGCTATTACTTTCACAAGTGTTTCAACGATATGCTTGTATCTATTTTACAGAATTATCCTCAAATGGATATGGAGCTGAATTACTATTTGCAGAATCGTTCGTGGATGTACAACCGTCATCCTGATGACATGTGCGGTGTGCGGGATGAATTCATAGAGGGTGTACACCAGTTCCTGTAGTTTGCCAAGGCGTTCCCTCAGTACATGGACGGTACCAAAATTAAGTGTCCATGTGTGAGATGTCGCAACTTGAAATATCATCCAGAAATGGATGTCACGTATCATTTATACTCGAAGGGTTTTATGCCAAATTACTATCAGTTGAGCGAGCACAGAGAACTTGTGTCTTTAGCATCGGAGTACGAGCCTTATGTGGATGTCCACAACAACGCTCCTTACGACGATGGGTTGGTGAACATGGTTTTTGATGTGGCCGGGCCTAGTTTCAATCCGGATGATCACGATAAACCTGAGGAGGCACCGAACCCCGATGCTGCACAGTTCATGGAGTTGCTGGAGAATGCAAGGACTCCATTATATCCTGGTTGTGAGGATCATTCACCGTTGGAGGTGGTTACAAGATTATTGAGCATCAAGTCATATTTTAACATGTCGCAAGATTGCTACAACCGTCTTATGGAGTTACTTATAGAAATATTGCCTGAGGGTGCGAAGTTGCCTAAATACTTCTACCGGTCTAAGAGGATGGTTAGATCGCTCTAGATGGGATACAAAAAAATTGATGCCTGTCGCAACGGGTGCATGTTGTACTACAAAGACGACAAGGATGAAGACGCCTGCAGATTTTGTGGTGTCGATCGCTACAAGGCATGTGGTAGAGGAAAGTCTGTCGGTGCCAGGATGCCTACCTCTTCGATGCACTACTTGCCGTTGACGCCGCGGTTACAGCGGTTGTTTATGGTGAAGGAAACTGCAGAAAACATGAGTTGGCATAAGCGGGAACATACCGAAGGAGTGTTGGATCACCCATCTGATGGAGAAGCATGGAAGCACTTTGATCAAAAGTATCCAGATTTTGCTTCTGATCTGCGTAATATCAGATTGGGTCTCTGCTCCGACGGTTTTACCCAATTTGGACTTTCGGGATCCAAGTATTCATGTTGGCCTGTGATCGTTACCCCATACAATCTACCGCCTTAGATGTGCATGAAGACTCCGTATATGTTCCTCACCGTTATTATCCCAGGTCCAAACAATCCGAAAAGGAACATCGATGTGTATTTACAGCCGTTGATTGATGAGTTGAATCAGTTGTGGGAAGTAGGTTCCAACACGTACGATGTATCTAGAAAACAAAATTTCTAGATGTGGGCATCACTTATGTAGACCATCAATGACTTTTCGGCCTATGGAATGTTATCTGGATAGAGCACGCATGGTCGTCTTTCATGTCCGTATTGTATGGACAGCACTAAGGCTTTCCGTTTGAAACACGGAAGCAAACCGTGCTTCTTCGATTGTCTTCGACAATTCCTGCCGAAGGATCATCTGTACCGGAGGAACAGGAATGCTTTTCGTGCTGGCGTTGTGGAGAAGGCTAATCCCTCGCCAAGGTGGCCCGGATACACGATATGGAAAGAGGTAAAAGATTTACCAAGAGCTATTGAGCAGCCTGCTATGGGCTACAAGTGTGACGGATTTGGTCGCACTCATAACTGGACGAAGAGAAGTATATTCTATGATCTTCCATATTAGAGCACCAATCTGATTAGACATAACCTTGATGTCATACATATCGAGAAGAATGTGTTTGACAACATAATTAATACTGTAATAGACGTAAAGGAGAAGACGAAAGACAATCCAAAGGCTAGATTGGACTTGGAAGAAATATGTAGACGTCCTGCATTGCATTTGATAGAGGACGGGAATGGGAAGTTGAAGCAGCCTAAGGCAATTTTTTCACTGGAGAAGGAGGATAAAGTGAGGCTTTGTAGGTAGATTCAAGGTATGAAATTTCCAGATGGGTATGTTTCGAACTTGAGAAGATGCGTCGACCTCAAGGAGAACAAACTGACAGGTATGAAGAGCCATGATTGTTACGTATTCATGGAGCGGTTAATTCCGATTGCATTTTGGGAATTCTTACCGCAGGCAGTTTGGGATCCACTGACGGAGCTTAGCATATTCTTCAGGTACTTTTGTTCTAAGAAATTACTCGTTGATCGTCTAGAAAAGCAAGAGAAGGACATTGCGGTAACACTGTTCAAGCTAGAGAGGGTGTTCCCTCCTGGATTCTTCGACTCTATGAAGCATTTGTCGATTCATCTTTCCTACGAGGCACGTGTTGGTGGATCCGTCGAATATCGATAGATGTATCCGTTCGAGCGACATTTGAATCACCTAAAAAGAAAGGTAAAAAATAAGGCTCGGGTCGAGGGTTCTATTTGTGAAGCCTATATTCTCGAGGAGATTACAAATTTCTGCTCCTCCTATTTTCATGTTGCTACGAATAGAACGAGGGCTCCGAGAAATGACGATGGATATCAAGAATTTAATGATGGAATACTGAAAGTATTCAATGCGTCCGAAAAGCCTTAGGGGAAAATGAAGAAGAGATATTTGAATGACGAAGAGCTAAGGGCTGCTCAGTTGTATGTATTACTTAATTGCGACGAGGATGAAGTGGAGAAGCTAGAGGGGTAAGTAACTCAGGATGATGAGTTTACGTCATCTCAATGTAATAGTATAAGCTAATATTATTGTACTAATCGGTGATTGCTTTGTTGTTTTCCAGCACATATAATGATGAGTTGAGGCTGGTTAGACCCTACCTAACAGACGAAGCATTAGAACAAGAAATGAGACGTCATTTTCCTTCTTGGTTGAGCGAATATGTAAGTAGCTCGGTAATTACTGGCCTCTTCTAATGCAACTGCACAATAAGTAACTTATTATCGCTTCTTTGATATTCAGGTCGAGGAAGACGAACAAGATGATTATTCTGAAGATGATTGAGAGAGATATACTTATCTGAACTTAGATATTTTTTCTAGAATATATTATCTGGACTTAGATGTTTATTGTAGAATGTATCATCATATGTTGACTTGGTTATTATCTTGTCTTTGTTGTACTTTCATATTTCTAGTCTCTATTATTTGTTGTACTTCCATATTTCTAGTCTCTATTATTTATTGTACTTTCATATTTCTAGCCTCTATTATTTGTTTATTATCATATACTGTTATCAGGTATGGCAGGTCGTCGCGGAGCATTCCGAGGGGGACGACGAGGTCATGATCCTCCGGTACTTCCTACAGGTACTGCTAGAGGACGGAGTTTTCCTTCGGTACCTCCTACTGGTACCGGCTCTGGATCCTCGTCGCCGATTACTCCTCTATATTGGACAGTAGCTGGGCCTGCTGGGACGACGTCACATGGCATATCTTCTGGGACGAGTAGTTCCAGGCATATTGAGAGTGCTCGCCCGTCTACCGTTTCTGCTGCTGATACGACGATGGAGACGGATGAGCAGATGGCAGAGGCTGCATCGATGGCCGAGGCGGCGACGCCGACGGCCGACCAGCATCATGCAGATGATGCGTGCGCACCTCCGGAGGAGAGGAGGACGGAGATCTGGGCCGACGATACAAAGTAGGTGTTTTGGTTTATAATTTTTTTCTATTTTTATCATAAATTAACTTTTTTCATAAATATAATATGTTTGTATAGATATCGTCCCCCAGAGGTACAGAGACGTCTAGGCCACATGCTAAGGCATAATTATGGTGGTGTTTGTATTAACTACTCTGATGCTCCGGATGAGAGGAAGGCCTTCTGGTTTGCGCGCTTCAAGGTTAAAATATATTTGCTTTTAACATGAATCATATAATTTTTGTATATTATATATAACTGATAAATATTTGGTTTGCGCTCTTCTAGGATATGTTTTTCTATCCACCGCACCGGGCCGAACTTATCGAGGGGATGTTTCCTACCGTCGCTGCCAAGCTGATCCGCGACGCTATTAATGATCAGAAGGATCGTGATCGTACCGAAAAGCCGATCCAAGGTTGGATCACCCCTGATCAGTGGAATACGATGAAGGCTCGATTCGACGAGCCAAGGTACAAGGAGAAGTCGGAGAAGGCCAAGGCGGCTAGGCAACATGCCTCGAAGTGGTGCGGTGGGTCGGTTCCGATGACGGAACATTTCTATCGTCTGGTATGTCTTTCTCTTTTAGAAATATTATTTTAATGCAAAACCGATAAATTATTACTAAGATAATATATTTAATTACAGGTAAGGAAGGTTGGTAACGCCGACATGGTGACCGTCTTCCTGGCCACCCATCGTCGCGGCGGTGACCTTATTGACGAGAGGGCCGAGCAGACCTATATAAGTATTATAATACGCTATCTTAATTTAATACTTCATGTCAATTTTAATATAAATTAGTAAATATGATGCAAATAAATATTCATGTAGTTAATAATAAGTACATTAATTAGAAATTAGAAATTATAAAGTACTATCCATACTTTCTAGGCCGAGTATCAGAGGCTGCGGGAACGGGAGGCTGCTAGTGCACCTGATGTAGGAGAGGTCGGTACTTCCTCGCAGCCCACTCAAGCTCCGTCGGCGGACGAGCTGTGGATGACCACCACTGGTGGACTCCGTAGGGGTACGTACTACGGTACGGGATCCTATGGCACCCTAGTTGCGACCCAGTCCTCTAGGGTATTTCCTGCTAGTGTGCATGGTCCACAGCGGTCCTAAGAGTGTGCCCGAGTCCACCAGATGATGGAGTCTCTCCGTGACGACCTGCTACGACGGATCGAGGAGCAGTCTCAGCACCCTACGGACGATCCTGCGCTGCTAGCACGATTGGATGCGCTCGACCGCGGTATTATGGACCTCATGGAGACGACTGAGAGGACAGAGCGCACCGTTGGAGGGTTAGAGCGCACTGTGACGGAGCTGCAGACAGGACAGGTGACCATGGCCGAGAGGCTGAGATTGGCACAGGATTCGATGGTCCAGAGCAGTGATAGAATGTTATCTATCATAGATTCATACCACCAGCAACTTACAGCATTGGAGCATGCTGGTCCTCCGGGTGCGCCTTCATCGTCGTCGACTTCGCCACCTCCACCGTCTTTTTCTTCGATACCGACTCCACCGACGTCACTGTCTGCTCCATCGGTATCGATTTCACTTGAGGAGTATGAGTTGTTCTTATCCCTTCGTCGCGGCGGTGCCCCTCCTGCACCAGATCCCTAGTAGTCCTAGTTAGGACTGTTTGTTTGATCCTTTGTTTGTGACATGGATCTCTATTATTTGTGTAGACTTAGATGTTTGGATCCTATTCTATTTGTTGGTTGTGTGTAGACTTGGATCTCTATTATTTGTTTGTTGGTTTGTTTGGATCCTATTATTTGTGTAGACTTGGATGTTTGGATCCTATTCTATTATTTGTTGGATGTTTGGATCTCTATTATTTGTGTAGACTTGGATGTTTGGATCTCTATTATTTGTGTAGACTTGGATGTTTGGATCCTGTTTGGATCCTATTCTACAGTGAGGGAAAACAGTGTGTGTGTGATTGTGTGTCATTCACATGGGTGTGTGTGTGTATATTTGTGTGTCATTCACATGGGGGTGTGTATTGGTGGTTATCTTTTTAAAATGCAGGAAGAAAAGGACATTCTGTATTTTATTTTATTTTATTTTTTTTGCAAATTTAGCGACGTTTACTGGCGTTTACCGACGTCCATCGACGTACTTTTACATCGGTAAACGTCGGTAAATCTGAAAAAATATTCAGTTTACCGATGTTTACCGACGTCCTTATACGTCGAAGAACGTCGGTAAACGTCGGTGCACGTCGGTAATCATCCCAGGAATTACCGACATTTACTGCCATTTTAAACGATGGTAAACATCGGTAAATTCCCAGGATTTTACCGACGTGTAGCGACTTTGAACACGTCGCTAAACCACCGACGACACGACGGCAGTCGTCGATAAATTCCTAGGTTTTTACCGACACGTAGCGACGTTAAAAACGTCGCTAATCCACTGACGACACCACGATATACGTCGGTAATATACTGACGTATATATACGTCGGTAAACGATGGTACTTGCGACGTTTGGTGACGTTTTGAAGATCAGCGACTTACATTTCCGCGACAAGCCCAAAACGTCGGTAATTTCGTCGCTAAATATTTTTAGCGACGAAATTTGTCGTTTTAGCGACGTCTTTAGGCTTCCTAAAACAACTTATTCTGGTAGTGCTCCTCCCTTGTGTGGACTCTCTGGCACAAACGAATCAAGATAACACCCTCGTCCCGAGTGTGGACTCTCTGGCGCAAACGAATCAAGATAAATACCTTCGTCCCGAGTGTGGACTCACGGGTGCAAATGAATCAGGAGTAGTAGTTCAGTTACACATACTCGTAGACACGACTCAGTCAAGATACAGGTGATGACACGTACAACTCAGTCATGACACAGGTAAGGACATCTGTAGTATGAACTATAATGAGAACAAGCCCGGTATAACTACACTATCAAGTCACGAAAAGATGGTGATATACAAGCAAGAAAAATAAACTGATATACATGTTATGAAGAAAACCTATAACCGAAATCAACTAGAGACCTAAACGATAACATATAAAACGAAAGACTATAAGAATGTAAATAAACTGTAGAGGGATGCAAGGTATCTTGTCTGGTTCCGCGATGTGAGGATGCAGTTTCGCTCCCGTGTCCACGCCTCCAGAATCCAATGCTCCTAAATAATTTATTTAACTATTATAAAACTTATAACAGAACTTAATTAACAAAATTAATGTTTTAAAGTACATTAACTATATTCAAATATCTCGTAGGACTACTTAAATTGTATAACATACATACGTGTCCAACGAGACCTCAGAACACAATTTTAGGGTTTTCGACCTTCCAACTAATCAGTTATGACCCCACGTCAATAACACGCTTGAAAATCATATTCAATTACTAAAAATAATATTTAAAACTATTTTCTATAGTATTAACTCTGAAATTCCAGAATTATGATTTATAAAGAATTATGTGACTAGTTGACTACTACGTCACCTAGTCTACCTGAAACTCATCATGAACATAGCCAATTAGTCAAAATAGCTAAAATACCCAAAAATCTATTTTAAACAGAATTTATATATCTTATTTTACAGAATATCATCATGGGTACAAGGGTTAAGTTATGCTACAAGTTTGGGACATTATAGGTCAGCAGGTTACCGAAAATAGCTAGTTTTGACCTATAATTTTCTCGACCATATTTGAGTTAAAACATTCATGGAAAAATACTTAAAAATCCTAATTTATATATATATATAAACATACATAAAATTTACTTTCGAAAATAACCACCAATAACTTATAGTTCCTTCACAACGGGGTTAATTTGATCCTACCGAAACATGAATGTTACAACTATAAACCATGAAACTATTATAGATGATTATACATAGCAAAAGCCATCAAAATATGATTTCTACATATTTAATAACATATTTTTTACAGAAATTTAGTAAGGGTTTGAGATGAAAAAATTAGGGTTCCTTACCAAAATTCATGCTAGAGAGGTTGTGAAAACTTCTCCTTGCCAAAGCTCCAACCTTTCTTGCTATCTTTGTTTGCTAATCATCTCTTGGTGAGTTTGGAAGGGTTGTCAATGGCTATAGATGGTTGGATGGTGAAGATGGAGTTTTTAGGATTTGTTTTGAGTGGTTGGGTAGATATATGGTGGAGGAGATGAGTTTTTGTGAATGATGGAGAGATGTGCAATAGAGAAGATGTTGTATGGAGGGCTATGGGGGAGAGGTGTTGCCGAAATTTGGAGAGGGAGAGGGGTTGGTCGGCTATGGGGAGGGAGAGAAAGGAAGAATTAAGTTAGGGTTAGGATTTGGGTTATATATATATATATATATATATATATATATATATATATATATATATATATAGGCCTTTTCGGTTGCATGCATGAAAAGGAGTGGGAATCCTATTCCTATGAGATGTTCGGCCATGGGGGGAGGGGTTTGCTTGGCCGAATACTCCATGGTGAGGATCTACTTGGCATGGTTTGGTTGTTTGGTGAGTTGCCTAATTGATTGGATTGAGGATTAAAAATGTCTTTCCTAATATAGATTAATTAAATCTATCTATATAAATACAATACAAAATCTGAATTAAATACAAAAGATATGTATTTATTAATATTTATTAATGTCCAACCTACCTACTTAGGATTGGGTTGGACTTTGGGTCAAATGTAAACTAATGCCAACTAGGATTACACTAGGATTACACGTAGACACTTTCTATAAATAGAAACTTTCCAAAATTAAAAACATATTAATATTAATAAAAATATATATACAAAATATAAATCAACATGAAGGTATTTGAGAGTACTATATGTCTATTTAGATTTGGATTTGGTTCGGGTCAAGTCGGGGCTAAATTGGTACAACCGGGTCTCCTAGAAAGTCAATAATCTAATAATTAAATAAATAAATCATCGGTAGGGGTTAAGTCACAACTTGGCCTGATTTTCCTAGTTTGAACGCACATATGTCTCAGCCTTCTCTACTATGACTAAAACACTAGTCAAAGCACACGTGTATACTATCCGTGCCACAATTATTGGTCATCTTGTACTCCAAAACTCAACCATGGCTAAGGTATAATAATAACTATTTAATTTAAAGATATTCATAAAATCCTATTTAAGCCAAATAAATAAATTAAAAAAATAATCCAAAAATTTTGGGGTTTTACAAGTTGCTTTGAGATAAGTCAGAATTATTTTATTGATGGATAATCAGATCAAAATTGAAAATAAGTGTAACAACGGAATAGACTAGTAGAGGCAGTTGAGATCAGCGAGAGCGATTGTAAATTGGAATAACCCCCATAATTAAAGTTTCTGGAAATGAGAGTGCAAATGCGAGACGATAATATGTTGGCTTGATCAATGCGAGAAAATTTTGAGTACATCAATTTTTTTTTACTAAGAATGGAATGATGGTACAACTTGCATGATGGATCATAATCAAAAAATTTACGAGTTGCAAATACAGTGTATGGACGCGAATGGTAATGGATACATAATTTGATCGATGAGAATTATGGTATCAAAATGAGATGTGACTATTGGCTTTTATTAACTTTGGTGGTGTGAATAACAATGGACTTGAAAGGGAACTCTGGATTCTTTGGAATACTTGATATACTAAGTCAGACTACTTTGGAAATTTTGGATCGATCGTAGGAAATTATTCGAGTTAGAATTGGTAACACATAATATGTTATTGGTTGGATGGAGAATTGAATAAGTGAATTACGGTTATACAGGATGCTCAAGGGGATTTGCTAACGTTCGGAAATAAAGTTATACATGTAGCTCGTTCGTTTTCTTTATCATTGAACTTGGTTGAAATGCATATATTTCTGGGATGCCTATGTGTACGATCCAGGCTGAGTGGTATGTTGAATTCAACGAAGCCATGGGAAGGATTATCATATGCTAAAAAATTTGTACGAGTGTTGAAGAAAAGAATAATGATGGTAAACTACTTTGAATCAAATTTGAATGCTGTGGGGAGATGGTACATCATTTGGAATCAATTGAAATATTATGGAGAAATGTTGAATAGTGCATGTTGATCATGTGAAGTTTCATAAATTCGGTTGAAGTTATGGGGATGAGTTTTGTTTAAGTTTCAAGGACAAAACTTTTTCTGAGTGGTATATATTGTTGTGCCCCGACCCGCACGGTGCATTATGATCGTTGGTTGGTTCGATGAATCCTTGTTGGACTTAGGATTATACGAAGGATCGCTCAGAAGGCTATACGATCGTGGCAAGAATCGTCTTATAATGTGAGTAATTTTGAACACTTCGAAGATCCATTAGCTTCACGCTTAATAAAAGGACTGTATGCTATGATTTTATGTTGAGTTGCTAAATGATACCTTATATGGAACCCATAAAGTTAATGAAAGATAATTAATCACATGACCTGAAAACTATTATGAATTATTTTATTGATTGTGTGCTTTAAATTATTTCATGAATTGTATGCTTATATGCTTTGCAATGAAATACGTGATACCCCATAGGCTTTCGCTTTCGTCTCTCTCGTAAGGTGAAAAAAAGTCCCAAATAATTGGGCAGTGAGTATATTCAGCCTCAGATCAATGAATAGAGGGTAACACAAATAATAAGACCCAAAAATTGGATAGTGAGTATGCTTGAATTATGACCGTGAGAATGTATGGTATCAAAGATGTGAAAAAGAGATTGAGTAATCAACATTCTATTATCCTATCGCTAATATAGAATGTTGATTACACTATGTCCCTAGATTGGGCAGTTGGTATTCGTAAGCTCAGCTCTAGACAAAGGTGCCAATATGAATGAGAATGGTTGCTTATTACTTAGTTTTCCTTATCATACAATATATGTTTTTTTATAGATAAGTTGCATATACTTGCATGGTCATAGAAAACTTGGGCACAAGGTAGTTCCTCGAACAGTACTCCACGACCACGGATCTGGTTCGTTCTATGGGAACAAGGATTGGTGCCGACGTACTGCCATCGGTATGCGGGATCTTCAGTGGGGATAGCTACCCACCCTGCAAGGGGCACTGTTATACCAGAAAGACGGTCCAAGATGGTGTGTCGCCAGTAACCTTCATATAGATAGGTCCAGTGCTAATGATGTCTTATGCAGGTAGTGTAAGTTGTTACTCAATTACAGGAAAAGATATCGTCTGTTGGTAACAATCACTTGAACAGTGACAAATATAATAATGTGATATTGTTCCTAACAATATCTTATGCAGACAGAGTAAGTATTATAAATGTACATGGATGGCTTCATGACCAAGGGTAAGAATCACCAAAAAGGTGATAACGTATTGCTTTATATTATGCTGGCTATGAATAACATGCATGCTTTACTTCTGTCGGATATGAAATGCTAATTGATCCTAAGGCAACATGAAAGCTCACTCTTAATATTGTTCTATAACATGATTACTTAGTATTGTCTTCTTAGGTGAGGTGGGTCAGCATCGCTCGCCAATACATAGATGATGTACTGACCTATGTTTGTGGGCATCTTTACAGGTACTCGTACATGGGTAAACTTGTTTGATCAGTGCTTGGCATCGATGAATCGGATGGGTGCGTAGAAGCTCTTCTTGCAAGATGATGCCTTCATATGGGATATAATGTATGAAACAGTGTAACTCAGATGAACCAATGAGATTGTAAGCCAGATTGACAAGTTTATTATAAGCCGAGTCGGCATGTTCAATTGTAAGCCTAAATGGCAAGAAATTTAGTTAGCTATTCAAAAGTCTTTTTAATCTGTTGTAAACTCTGTGTTCAGCTGCAAGCCTTAGAATCAATTATAATTATCAATAAAGTTGATATCTTTTTTTATATCTTGTTATGATTTTCATTTATCTACTTGGTTTTGCTATAATATCGTTGTTTTCTGAGAAATATCGAAAACTATAATGGTTTTGCCTTGTACGAATCACGTCCAGTGGCTAGTTTTCGATCTTCTGGGATTGGGGCATGACAGAATGGTATCAGAGCCAGGGTTCGATCCTGGGACCGATCCTGGGAGATCGAAAACTAGCCAGTGGACGTGATGCCATACAAGTCTACATTGCACTTGTACAAGGCAAAACCAGTATAGTTTTCGGTATTTCTCAGAAAACAATGACATTATCACAAAACCAAGCTATAGTAAGGATTATGAGAATAGGATTGTATGTTGGTAACCATGCATTGTATGTTGTATTCAATAGAATTATATGCTGTGTGGAGACCATAATCATGCATGTTTGGTAATCTTGGATGTTCTTTTCAATATAATTGTTTGTTGTATGATTTTAGACAGGATTTTCTTAAGACCATGATTGGTGGGGGACGGCTTGATCATAGTGAGGATTATGAGAATATGAGGAGATGAAATGTATAAGTGATACCTATCTTTTGGAACATGAGTTATTCTTCATTTCGTGTACTACTTTCATATTAATTTCGAGGATGAAAGTTTTCCTGGGGGGGTAGGATTGTAACTACCACTTTCCAATATTAGGGTATTTTGGTAATTTTTTAGGTTTATTTCTTTTTATATATATTATTTATATTAGAGGTTGCCTAGAATAATATTAGTATCAATTACTGGCTAGCCAATAAGATTAATTTTTGTAAGTGTTAGTGCTAATTATTGTTAGTCACGAATTTACAAATTAGAATTAATTAAGTTTAGTTGTCATGAAAGAATATTTCTTTTAGTTGTAGAGATTCCTTCCTTTAGTTAATTAAATGCCATTCATGACAAATGGAGAGGGGCAAACTTGATATTTTGGCATGACCAAAACCTTATTATAAGATATAATTTTTAATTAGGGATTCATTTATTCATTCTATTTCACTCATTAGCCTCATTTTCCCAAAGTATCTTCTTTCCCAAGCTAATCCAATGTCTTACCAATTTCACTCAATTCACTTACAATTCCACTCATCCTCGCCATCAGGAAGGCCTAGAGCATTTGAGAGCAAAGATGATCCATAGGAGAGGAGCTTGCTAGGAGTTCGTGTCCGACTCATCCCTTCCATGTCCAAATTCGGAGTTATTTAAAGGAGGGACACACAAGTTGGAAAAATCTTTATTCTTTACCAATTTCATGGTTAGGAACACCCATATTGAACCCATAGGAACCTTCCCATAGGTGGATTCGACTTTCTAATGATAGATCTAGGTATTAGAAGCTTTCATTTGGTAGATCTAGGTTTTTATCATGAGTTGTGTTGATTTCTATGCTCAATTTGTATTTATCACGAATTTGTGATCACCAAGTGTTCTATACATGTTCCCAAAGAGATTTTTGTGTCCTTTCGAGTCGAGATTGGGTGTATGTGTCCTAAATAGGATATGTGACGTTATGTCATGGTATTTCATGATACGCACGGTTGGATTTGGGTGTATACATCTATTCTTTCGTCCAAAACAACCCAAATTTGTCATAGTATTCATTCTCGTTTTAAAAGTCATAGCAACTTAGAAATGCCATAACTCTTAACTCAGGACTCTGATTAATCTTCCAATTTTAAAAAAACCTTATCGAAGTTACATTTCCAAATATATATATTAATAGGCCAAATTCATTCTAAAATTTTTTGTAAAACTGTTTGTGTGTCAGGTGTCCAAAATACAAACGTATTTTGATGTTTTCACGATTTCGGGAGCTTTCGGACACGAAAATGCGATCCATTTTAAGTTTCAGAAAGCTGATACGAAGGACTACGACATAATTTTAACCCTAAAATTTAGTTAATATATCTAATAGCTGTAGTATTGGTTTAATGTAGAAAAATAACTGTACAACATAGGCATTTTGTGTATTCTATGAGCCTATGTAGTATGGATATCAGGTTAGTATATGTATCATTTGTTGTCAAGTATATATATATATATATTTTTTTTTTATGATATATATATATATATATATATATATATATATATATATATATATATATATATATATATATATATATATATATATATATATATATATATATTTTTAATATATATATATATATATATATATATATATATATATCATAAAAAAAAATATATATATATATATATAAGGTATTAGTGTTGATACAAGTGGTTGTCAAGTGAGCCATGTATAGATACGTTATGTGTCAAGGTATTAAAGTTTGGGGTAAGGTATTAGTGTGATTCTTGGATGCCAAGAGGATATTGGTATTGTGACACTCAAGTATCATGAGTAGGGGTTAGTGAGTATTGGAACTTGAGTAAAGTATCATATTTGGTATCCAGTATTACTATTAGAGTTAGTCAGATAAGTATCTAGGAGGATGAGTATTGGTCAAGATACTAAGATATTGGATATTATAACTAGGTAATAGGTAATATCAAGATGTCAAGTGCCAAGAGTAGGATGAGTGAGTCCATGTGTGTATGATTGATAGTGCATGGTAAGCATAGGGTATCCTGGGATAATTTGGATAGGTAATGGAATAGAAGGGTATATTTATATATAGGTATATAGGTAAACATATTGCTATATTCTATAGCTATACATGTCATAGGGTAAGGATATATGTATCTTGGTATCAATAGTAGGTAACCTAGGATATATATCTATGAATATATGTATCAAGGACCAAAGGTTGTAACGTCCCAGTCCCAAAATACATAGGACCAGGTATACGAATACATGCTAGTAGCACTTCACCAATGGACTAAGCTACACAACAAGTCCATTAGCGAAATACATAAGCTGTAAATCATGATAACATCCAGAAATATAACACAGTCCACAGGTATATACATCTAATCACATCCACAGAGTCCAAAAAGAGATCAAGAATAACTAAGAAAATGTCTCAAATATCCAGCAATAAAAGTAATGAAGTCTGTGCGGGTAAAACATCCCGAAACCACAGAAATAGAAACAAAGTACAAATCAACTACAAGTCTGATGAAAAAAAGGAAATAATGTAGCAAGACTAAATATGATGATAACATGATCACGAAAAATCCTCTGGTACTATCTCGTCCTCCTGTGCCGGTACACCTCCGGTCTTAGCTCCCGAACCATAAACCTCTGGGTAGTCTTCAACTTCGTCTAAGCCTGGAAAATAGCCAGGTCCCCAAAGGACTATCAAGATGCATAATTTACATGCCAAGGTATAGAAATAAAAATATGAACTAAGGAAATCTACTATATCCGTCTATGTGCTATGCAAGTGAGATACTTTTCTAGAATACCAGACCCCTTCCACTAAGGCTCACTAGCACCTCAGCAAGATATTGTCCCCAGTACCAGTGTCATGGCACCAATGACAATCAATTCTCGATAGTGATAATCCTTTAATCTGCTACAGAGATAAAGGTCACTAAACAATGGGCCACACGACAATAGGTCTGATATTGTAGTCAAGTTCTCCTCAATTCCCATGTCTAGAATCTAGCAATGTCAAGTCTGTACAGTCATCTCGAAAGTAAAAGCAATACTGATAAAGAAATCTAGAATACTAATACGAGGTCGATACCACGAATAGTCATGTAAACCTCGTATCATGAATGTGTCGGGGTCCTATGGTCAATTGTGTCAATGGACACATCAGTATGTACGTAATTACTAATGTCAATACTCGATGTCTCTATCATGACATCGGCACTCGTTTATAAATGGACACTAAGTATCGACGTCCTACGTCATGCAATGCTAATAAAAAAAAAGACAAAAAAGAAAGATCTGTAACGATGGCAAGGCACGCTTGCCTGTAACTGCTGTCTGCGGGTAGGCCTGACTAACTCTGGTGTCCCTGTCGATCCTTCTAAGCTCAGCTATACTAAAACATTATATTTAATATTTTATATCAACATACCATACCTAAATTATATGATATCGACGTCTCCTAGTTGCCATAACGTTGTTACTACACTACATCTATTGTATAAGTACATAAGGTATCAAATCCTCTCGTAAATACTTTACAATTATAACAAAATAATATATTTAAATTCTAAATTTATTTATAAATAGCTATATATTGCTAAAATTATATTTTCAATAGGGGAATCCTTTCAAAAGAGGTCTTATGTCAATGCCACATATGACTTCCTCAATTTGACACATTAATTTAGTCCCCAAAAAACGATTAAAATAAAATTAATAAATTCTATAAAAATCCCAAAAATTAGTTAAAATAGTACTTATAATGTTAAAACTTGCACAACGTAAAGTTTAATATGGATTCATGGAGTTTTGACACTTTTGGACACAAGGATAACAGAATTTTTCGGGTTCGACGACACAACAAATGTCATAAATTTTTAAAAATAGCAAACAGATGCAAAACTTAACTTTCAGATATGCGTCGGAAAGGTATCAAAGTCTAGATTCTGAATAAAACTAAAAAGGTTAGAAACTAACTTTAGATAGGCAAAAAAATGGCCCACAACAGAATTTATCAGTTCTGGATACCCTGTCGTAGAATCAACGCCACGGACAAACCGCTTGGAACTAGGAGATCCGGGAATTAGAGGTTAGACTAGACATACAAAGGTAAGTCATAGATTTAGTTTTAGGAGAAATAGATGAGAAAAAGTGGATGAAACATCATCTACAAGTTGACTAACCTGCTGTGACGTTTCAGACTTCGATTCGATGGAGTTTTTGGCCCAAGTAGCGCGTCGTTCACCTCTCTAACGGCCGCAAAGTTGCTCCTATAGTTTCTAGGGTGGAATATGATGTTGAAAGGGTCGTGTGAGTGGTGGTGATGGCACAGAAATTGTGTAAAAATTAAAATTTTGAGAAGGAAATGAGGTCGGCTAGAGTTTCGGGTTTGGTGTGATAGCCGCTAGGTTTGAGGGGATTTATGGAGTAGTGGATGGTTATGAAAGAGGGGGATGATTAGGATTTGATAGGTATATATATTTAGTGTATGGGCTTTGTTTTGATCTAATTCTGATAGGATTTGGTTCTCCAAATCATGCTATTATTAATAGATTTCCTATTTTGGTTAGATTTTTGACCAAGCCAAATATATAAGGAAATATTGCATATGGTTGCAATTAAACCTCTAAAATTCTCTTAAATATATCTATACTTGGTTTTGGTACTCCTAGTTAGGATCTAACTAGTAGGGTTGACTAGGTTAGGGTCCAAGTAGCATTACTAGTCAAATTGGATCCAAAAATCAATTTAATGAGTCTCATGTGCCATTTGCAAATAAGTAGAACATGAGAACTCGATTGGATGGTACACCCTAGGCATGTGCATTTTAGATTCAAAATGGATCAAAACCATATATTGGATCATACAGTTTTGATCTATGTCAAGTCCCGAAATCAATTTAGAAGTTGGGCCTAGAATTACGATAGATGATCGAATGGCCTAAGTTGACCCGAAATTGTACGAAGCCAAAATGAAAAGCAAATTTGAATGGAACATGATATATCAAACTCAAGGTGGACGAGTCTAGAATTCAAATATGGAACTGGATTTGAGAAAATAATATTTGTTGTGCTTCAAAAATCAAAGCTACGGTAAACTACCAACATAGTCATCATTAACTTTAATAAATTAAAATATCTACAAAAAATAATTAAATATAATTAAAAATAAAATCCAAAAATCAGGGGGCTTACAAAGTTAGATATCTACAGGAATATATACATATAGAATTAAGATACTAGAATACATGTTATGCTATATAGGGTATAGGTAAGGTAGCCAAATTATGGTGTAAAATGTAGGATCGATGCTTAATGAATTAAGGTATCATGACATATCATGGTATATGGTATGTCAAGTATTAGGTAGAACATGGTATCTTAAGGATATGCTATCAATATATGTATATATAAGTGTATATGTATATGTATGGGTAGTTAAACAAATTCTAAAGGTAAGATAAATACCTTAGTAGCAAGGACATGGGTATGCATAGAATAGAAAGGGTACAATATCATATATATATATATATATATATATATATATATATATATATATATATATATATATGCACATCGAGTCGTGGTGTACTGGTAACACCACCGTGCACCGGAGGTGAGGGTCGGGTTCGAGCCCTCCCTCCCACAGAGGTGGCTGGGTGGCGGTGTCCACGGCCCTCCGGGCCAAGGTCGGGTGGAGTCGTCCGCCGGCTTTGGTTTTAGAAATATATATATATATATATATATATATATATATATATATATATATATATATATATATATATATATATAGCAAATGACATCTAGCCTAGTGGTTAAGAGAGATGCATGCGGCCCGAGTGGTCAGGAGTTCGAGCCCCAGTGGAGGTGAGTTCACCATAATTACCCATTCCTTCAAAAAAAAATATATCTATATATATATATATATATATATATATATATATATATATATATATATATAAAATATATATATATATATATATATTTTATATATATATATATATATATATATATATATATATATATATATATATATATATATTGGAATTTCACTAACTGACATTCAAATGAAATAAACTAGCAGTTGTACATCAAACAGTTTTTAAAGTTCAAATTGTATTACACCAAAATGAATAGGTTCATAAAAGACCTAAGAATCCTAGTCAAGTTCAAATCAAAAATAACCAGAAAGATATCATGGAACCAAAAAGTCTTGCATATAAAAAAAAATTAGTTAGTCCACCTCCTCGATCTTAGGACCAGCTCCGCTGCTCCCAGCTGAAGGACCATCCTCGTCCATTCCACCAGCCATGTCAGCACCAGCACCCTGGTACATCTTGGCAATAATAGGATTGCATAGGCCCTCAAGCTCCTTCATCTTGTCATCGAATTCATCAGCTTCGGCAAGTTGGTTGCGATTAAGCCATTGGATCGCTTCATCAATCGCATCCTCGATCTTCTTCTTGTCATCAGCTGGCAGCTTGGATGTAATCTTCTCATCCTTGATAGTGTTCTTCATGTTGTAGGAGCAGTTCTCCATAGCATTCTTGGACTCCACCTTCTTCTTGTGCTCCTCGTCCTCAGACTTGTACTTTTCTGCATCCTGGACCATCTTCTCAATCTCATCCTTACTAAGCCTGCCCTTGTCATTCATAATAGTGATCTTGTTCTTCTGCCCGGTGGTTTTGTCCTCTCCAGACACATTTAAGATACATTGGCATCAATGTCGAAGCAGACTGTGATCTGAGGAACACCCCTAGGAGCAGAAGGGATGCCAGATAGCTCAAACTTGCCAAGAAGATTGTTGTCTCTGGTCCTAGTCCTCTCACCCTCGTAGACCTGGATCGGGACTCTAGGCTGGTTATCAGAGCAGGTAGAGAAGACCTGCTCCTTCTTTGTAGGAATGGTAGTGTTCCTTGGGATCAAGACAGTCATGACTCCTCCTGCAGTCTCGAGACCAAGGGAGAGAGGAGTGACATCCAACAAAAACAGGTCCTACACCTTCTTATTGCCTTCACCACTCAAGCTAGCTGCCTGAAAAGCAGCACCATATGCAACAGCCTCATCAGGGTTGATGCTCTTTCACAGTTCCTTTCCATTGAAGAAGTCCTGCAAGAGTTGCTGAACCTTCAAAATTCTGGTGGACCCACCAACAAGAACGAGATCATGAATCGTGCTTTTGTCCATCTTAGCATCCCTTAAACACTTCTCAACTGGCTCCATGCACATACGGAAAAGATCCATGTTAAGCACTTCAAATCTGGCTCTAGTAATTATGGAGTAAAAATTGATACCCTCATAGAAGGAATCAATCTCGATAATAGTATGGGCAGTAGAAGACAGAGTCCTCTTTGCCCTCTCACATGATGTTCTCAACCTCCTAAGAGCTCTGGGGATTTCCGATGATGTCCTTCTTGTTCTTCCTCTTAAACTCTTGTACAAATGGTTCACCATTCTGTTGTCGAAGTCCTCCCAACCAAGATAATATCTCCAGCAGTTGCTTTCACCTCAAAATCCCATTCTCAATTGTGAGAAGAACGCATCAAACGTGTGCCACCAGATCAAAGATAGAAACATTCTTTTGCCAATGCTTGTGGCCTTCTAGTCAAGACCATAAGCAATAGTAGCAGCAGTTGGCTCATTAATAATCCGTGCTATATTAAGACCAGCTAAGACACCAGCATCCATGGTAGCTGGCGTTGGGATTGAAGTAGCAAGAACAGTGACGACAACATTCTTAATAGTAGAACCCAAGTAGGCCTCAGCAATTCCCTCATCTGATTAAAACCATAGAAGAGATCCTCACCCTTGTGCTGTCAACAATCATGGGCTTGTCTCTAGGGCCAGGAATGACCTCAATGTCCAGTGCTTAATCATCCTGCACGAAAGCATCGTGAATCTCCTTCCAATCAAGCGCTTAGCATCAAAGACTGTGTTGATCGGGTTCATGGCGACCAAGTTTTCTTGGCGGCGTCGCCGATCAAGCGCTCGGAGTCGGTGAAGGCGACATAGGAGGGGTGGTCCATTCCCCTGGCTGTTCGCGATGATCTCGACCTAGTCGTGCTGCCACACTTTGATGCAGGTATGTGGTGCAGAGATCGATTCGATCGCCTTTCCTTCTCCCTTTCCTATCATTTTTTTAGGGTTTGGAGAGGTTTGTAAGGAGTTTGGAGAGATGGGAAGAAACCGAAGAGAAGGTGGTGGCTGCTTAAGGTTCTGATTTTATATATATATATATATATATATATATATATATCTATATATATATATATATATATATAATATAAATACATTATATTATATCTATATTATATAAATTTATTTATATATATATATATATCTATATATATTATAAAATTTATTTATACTAATATATATATAATATAATATATAGATATATCTATATATATATATTATAGATATATATATATACATATATCTATATATATATATATATATATATATATATATATATATATATATATATATATAAATTAAAATAGATATATATATTTTATATAAAATATATATATAATATTTCTATATATATATATATAATAGATAATAATTAAATATATATTTTATATATATATATATATATATTATATATATATATATAGATATATAATATATATATATATATATAGATATATATATCATATATATATATATATATATATATATATATAAAATATATATAATATATATATATCTATATATATCTATATATATATATATATTTTATTTTTTTTTATATATAGATATATATAGTAAAAAAAAATATAGTATAAAATTTATTTATATATATTATATATATATATATATATATATATATATATATATATATATATATATATAGATATATATATATATATATATATATAGTAAATAAATTATATATATATATATAATTTAAAATATATATAATATATATAAAAAAAAATAAGATATATAATATATATTATATATATATATATATATATATATATATATAATAGATATATATATATATAAAAATATATATATATATAAAATATATTATATATATATATATAATATATATATATATATAATATATATATATCTATATATATATTATATATATAATTATTTTAAATTATAAGAATATAATATATAATTTATTTATATATATATATATATATATATATATATATAGATATATATATATATATAATTATAATATAAAAAAATTATAAATCTATAATATATATATATATATATATATATATATATATATATAAAATTTATTTATACTATATATATATATATATATATAGATATATATATATATATAATATATAGTATAAATAAAAAAAATATATAGATATATATCGTATAAATAAATTTTATATATAGATATTATATATATATATATATTATATATATATATATTTATATAATATAAATATATTTATATTTATATATATATAAATATTATATATATATATATATATATATATATATATATATATATATGTATATGTATATGTATATATATAATTTTTTTATATGTATATATATAAACATATATATTTGTATATATATGTATTATGTTATATATATATAATATATATTATATATATATATATATTATAATATATAGGGGGGAGAGAGAAACGCACGAGCTTTATTGATGTATTAGGCGTAAATGCGAAGGCCAAACAAGTAAGCGTGCCAAGCGCCAAAAAACAAAAAACAATAAAGTTTAAATAGACCAGGAGCCTGACACGCCCGTAGACCGGACCTGGATTAGGATATCGCCCTCCTGACACTTTCCAACGGGTGCTGGCAGCGCTCCTAACTTTAGATATCTGTCTGAGGACCTTCTTGTGCAGAGAGTTAGAGTTGTATGACCTCCCTTCGTACCTGAACTTGTTTTGGTTATCCAAAGGACCCAATATCTGCGGTTGCGATGATCTGGTGCCCGTGAGACCTTTCCCAATTTGTAAAAAGATCGTTGAAGCCACCGGCCGGATGAGCTTATCTGCATTTCTCGAAAGGTTGGTCCAGATCTGCGAGGCGAGGACCCGGAGTACAGGATATGCTCAGATGTTTCGGGCTGGTACGATGTGCAATAAAGGCAAGACGAAGCGAGGCTGAAGCTAATGGTGGTGAGGGATTCGTCGGTAGGGAGCTTTCGGTATTGCGCTCTCCAGATCAGAACTGACTATTTGTTTGGGATGCAAGACTACCAAAGGGGGCGGTGAATGGGGATGGAGTGCCGATGCCTCTGGCTACGATCCTGGCAGACACAGCGAGGATATTCCTCCGGGAGTCGGGGACTACTGCAGAGTGTCGGGTCATCGCCGAACCGCACATCAGTGGCAGCAAAATCGTTTGCTACCTCCGACCTGTCACGACCCCCACCCAGTGTAGGGCACGAGAAGTGGGTACATCCAGCCTACGGCACAGTATCGGTGGTAGAACGGTGTTCTAGGTAATAATTAAATTTAAATACAATATGATATACTCTCCGTATATAGGACAATCACAGCAGGATATAACTTAATCACAAAACTAAAAGTAGAACAATAAGATAACTATGAATCCACAAGAGAAGTACAACAGAGAGAAATAAATCTCGATGTTATCAACACCAACTCAAACAAGCATAAAATAAATACAACTCAAGACAACTGAAAATAAAATAAGAAAAACTCTAGCCATCTACTCCAACCTCTACTGTGTCTCCTCTAGGCTAGCAAGTAACCTCCAAGCTATCTGTAAAATTTATCAATAGGTCCAGTCAGGACGGGAGAGAGCATAGTATATCTCACGTATTTCATAATATGACAGGATATATAAATATGCTATATGAAGTAAAAGAGATGAATGTAAAGAAATATCTACTATAAGTAAAGAACTAACAGTGGCTAGTGATGTAGAGTACAAGATAGACATGTGAACGGATTGAATTTGCACATGAGTATACTAAAGAGTTTGTACATGATTACACTACTTTGGAATTGTTCACATGATCATTTATACTCCCCCGTATCCCAATCAATACACAAGGATCCAGACAAGTTATGTTATTGCACATGATATCACATGAAGGCCCATAAATAGGTGCACATAAATGTATACATGGGGGTTCTGTGAACATGAGAGTACATAAATCACAAGAGTGTACATGAATGGTGTAAGCACCGGAGTACATAATGAAAGTGAAAAGCATATGACATACCGTAACCTGATGCTCCCGAGGGGGATAACATCTCATGAAGGGATCCATATAGTACCAATCCGTGTTAACAACATGATAGCATCAAGTAAAGTAATCTAGAGCATAAATGTAAATCCAAGTATGAAACGGTCAGAGAATGTACTCGCTGATAACCTGAACAGCTGATAGGTATAGATGTCCAAACTGAGGCCACAGAGTCCTATTTAGACCAATACTGGTTATAAAGAGTTCAATTATATGGTAATCAAAATTATAATGTAATCTACCTGAGTCTAAGTCAATCTAGGTCAAAGTAAACACTTGGTCAACTCTGGTCAACTATAAAGTCAAAATAGGTCAACTCTAGTCAACTGTGGTCAAACTAGCTAGGGTTGGGTCAACAATGGTCAACTAGTCTAGGTTAGTCAATTCTAGGTCTAAACAAACTAAGTCTATGCAAATCAAGTATCCAAGATAGCTACTAACTCATAGCCTAAGTCACTGCTAAACCAAGCACAAAACTAAACCATAAGCTAACAAGGCACACAAACTTAGTCATATAATGTATATATATATTCACATTCACATATTCATATACATAGATATATATAGGAAAGCCACATATATATATATATTATATATATATATATATATATATATATATATAGAAGAGAGTAGGTAAAGAGTAGTGAGTGCGTATGGTGTTTGGCATGCGTGTGAAAGGATATGTGTTAATGTTCTCAGATTTAGTGATAGGTAGGTGTATGTGACATGGGATACATGGTGTCAAAGGGTGTATAATTGTATGACAGGTACATTATATAATTGCGTGAGTTGTTGATTAGATAGTGACCTAGAACAACGTTCTTCCGTCGATACTACGGCGTAGGCTGGACGTACCCACTTCTCATGCCCTACACTGGGTGCGGATCGTGACACGTTTTTAGTGGTGGCCCATGCAGGTCGAGATTTACATTACAAAGTTGTGGTAGTACGACGATTAGTTGTACCGCTGCGCACTTGCGATTAGAGATAAGGAATAGGTGTTAGAATGAGAGGATACTCAATCACTGTTAGAATTTCTTGAGAGATTTCCGGGACGACCCTTGAGAATCTTATTTTAACTTCGATTTAAAATATCTTTTTCCTTGTTTTGATTCACCCTTACTTCCTGTTATTGAATTTAATTTTTGATGGATTTTTGTTGAATTTTGAATCTTGATGTTAGTTGTTGAATTTGAGTTTGTATTTATATATATATATACATCTTTTTGGAATTAAGTTATAACCTGATAACATACTTGATAAGGACAGTGAGAAAAGTAAAAGTCTACCCTGTCCTATCTCCAGCCAGAGTCGTTGTCCTATAAGTCATGGATCGTATAGTTGGGTGGCGCGGTCAAGGTTGGCTGCAAAACAACATTCCCTAGCCATCTTTCGTAGATTATCGATGAGTTACCGTTTCCAAGCTGAAGACAGATGAGGGGTTCAGCGAGGGCACGGCCATAGAGGCTGCGTCGCCAGGTCGCAGAGGATCTGGTATTGGCGACGACGTTCAAGGGGTGGGAGTATCAGAAGTATCTGGCCTTCATGAACTGATTCTAGAACGAGTTGCCTGAGCGAAGATTCTACCATAGCTTCATGGAATAGGTGTCAACAATGTGATGTAGCCAGCTGAATCCCAATCCTCCTTCCTTGGTCGGTTTGGCCATCGAGTCCCAACTGGCCTAGTGGTGCTTGTCCAGGCCATCATTGTGTTCCTAGAAAAAGTTGGAGAAGAGGGATTCTAATGAGGAAAGTACCTTCTTGGGGAGAGCAAACTGCCAGGATGTAAAGGGGGATGGAGGAGAGGATGTGCTTGATGAGGATCATCTTTTCGCCCGGATATAGGGTCGCGTTGTGCCAGCCTTCGATCTTTTTTCTAATTTTGCTTAAAAGGCCATCGAAGATACGCAAATAAGATTTCCCGTACACCAGCGGGCATCCTAGATAGTTGAACGACGGGTATACGGCAGAAAAGGAGGTCAGGTTGGGGAGAGTAGCCGAATGGATCCTGTTAGCTTTGTGGTTGGTGTAGATGTCACTTTTGGAGGAGTTGACTCGTTGACCCGAGCATCTGGTGTATCTCTCAAGCGTTCTATAGACTACCTCCACGGATTCGATGTCTCCGGTGGAGAAGATGAGGATGTCATCGGCATAGGCGAGGTGGGTAATTAGAGGGCATCCGGTGGTGGTGTAAAACTGGTGGAATCCAGGCGAGTTCATCATATCGTTGAGGTTCCTACTAAGCACCTCAGCTGCGATGATGAAGATGGTGGAGGATGGAGGGTCTTCCTATCTTACGTCGTGACTGGATTTCAAGAAACTCTCTGCTTGCCCGTTGATGACTGTGGAAAACCAAGAATTGTTAATGGATCGGAAGATGATGCTAATCCAAAGCTCAGAGAAACCGAAGGCCCTGAACACCCAGATCATGAATTGCCAGTCCAGACGGTCATAGGCTTTCTCTATGTCTAGTTTGATGGTAATATTCCCGCCTTTTGTCAGGAATTTCATGCATGTGATCATTTCTTGAGCAAGGAGGATATTGTTAGTGATGTTCCGCCCAAGGACGAAGCCGCTTTGCTCCTCGGAGATGATCTTGGGGAGAAGAGTGGACATGCGTCTCACAATGATCTTTGATATGATTTATTGGTGAAGGTGTATAGGCTGATAGGGCAGAAGTCTCTGAAGGTCTCCAGGTTGTCTATTTTTGGGTATGAGGATAAAGTTGGCACAGGAGATGGATTTGGGGTACCGCCCCCAGAAGAAGGCGAGCGTGGCCTCGAGGAAGTCGGATTCTATGATATCCCAGCAGGATCTGAAGAAGATGCCAGTAAAACCATCAGGCCCAGGAGCGCTGTGTTTATCGAGTGCCTAGACTGCGGACTTGACTTTCTTTGCGGAAGGGGGGTTAGGAGCTGCTCGTTCTCTCTATTGTTAATCAAGCTGGAGATCTTGGTAAGGAGATTAGCATCCTTGAAGATGTCTTACCACCCCCTCTGTCGAAAATCTCGGCCTATCTTGTATTTCGAGTTCAGTTGAACTCCTCCGTGGTCACTCCCGAGTCGGCTGCACACGGGCAGCACATGCGTCTATTTTTTGATGGGCACGTGAGAACTATGTGCCTATTATTTTGATGGGCATGTGAGAACTACGCGCCATCTTTTGGCAGGCGCGTGAACACTACGTGCCTGAAAAAGTGCACGTACGTTTCTTTTACTGTTTTTACGCAATATTTTTCTAACTCGTTTGCATCTCTCTTTGTAGTATCTGAGGTGATGCCGAAAGCTGAGGTCGCCATTAAAGGGGAACCACCGTCTCTCTTCGTCAAAGAGGAATCAGCGACCATTAAGGAGAAAATAATTCCTAAAATTGAGGTTGCTATCAAGGAAGAACCGACCTCCGAAGGTAGCTGCACCGGGAGTTCTGGCCACACATCTCCTACTGAAGACTTAAATCAGTTGGAACCTTCGTATAGCCGCTGGTTGAGGGAATGGTATCTACCCCAACATAACCAATCTCCCTGGATCTGAGGTTTTTATCGACGTAGTCCCCGTTGGCGTGGAAGGGAATAAAACTCATCTTTCGTATTTTGCTTTTTTTTTCTGTAGTTCGTAGCCCCTTTTTTACTCCTTTTTATGGAGAGAAGTAAAGAACCTTTTGTTTTTGCTCATGTGTTATGAATTCCACATTTGCTGAACTTAAGGTTGTAGTTCGTAGTTCTCTTTTGTGGATGTGACAAACACCGAATTCTACTTAAGTAACTTACTCATAGGTCTTTTCGAAAACATAGTAAGAAACATGAGAAAAACTTAGAGGTAGTATGGACATGTTTGATCTCTCAGGAATCCTATTTCTTAGTGGACTTATCATGAGTACGCCTAGAACTAGGTGTAGAGATAAATCATAGCGACGGTCTTGTCAACAGAGGTAATATGGATGTGTTAGGCAGAATTCGACTTGGATGATGAATCATAGTTACCGCCTTGCTAATAGAGGTAATATGGACGTGTTGAAGCAAGATTGATCGGTAAGAATGCATATTCAGAGGTAATATGGACATGGCAGACATTCAGGCCAAGATGTGATGAAAACCAAATATAGGAATGGGAGATAAATTGGACATTCATACATAGTATTTCTTAAAAAACTTGCCATTAATAGGTATCATGAGCAAATCTCCGTTCGGTTTTCCTAGCCGGTAAGCGCCATTGGAATAGACCGTTTCAACAACAAATGGTCCCTCGTATTTAGGTTAGAACTTTCCAACAGTCTTGTGAATCATGATCATTGGCCTTCTAACTGATAAGACCAGATCGCCGACCCGAAATGACCTTTCATTAACCTTTTTATTGAAGGCTCCCGAGATTAGTGCTTCTTATAGCTCAATGCGCTGTAGTCGCAAGCGAGGATTATTTTGTAGTCATATGATTGTTAAAAGATACCCATAGAGAGGGAATTTAGAGTTCCAAAGGGAGCATGGCTTCGCTTCTGTATACCAGAAAGAATGGTGTACTACTGGTAGGTGTGCAGACCATGGTTCGATAGGCCTAGAGACATTCGTCAAGCTTCTCATTCCGATCATGCTTATTAGAAGACGCAACTTTTTTGTGGAGTTTAGTAATGGTTTTATTAAAAGTCTTGGCCCATTAGCTGCGGGTTATAGGTTGACGACGCTATGCTTTGGATTCGGTGCTGGTCACAGAATCGATGGAGAGCAGCACGATGCGAATTGGGCCATTGTCATAGATAATCCTCTAAGGTAACCCAAACCGGTAAATGACATAATGCTTGAGGAATTTGATCACGTCCAATGTTTTTACTTCTACGAGTGGTATAGCTTTCGACCACTTAGAGAAATAGTCGGTTATAGCCAAAATGAAGCGATGACCTTTGGATGTATCGATACATCCGAAATCTGGACCATTGGTTGTTAATCCAACGGTCCAGATTAAATTCAGATAAAATAATGCAGGAGACATCATTTAATGCTGATTAAGACTTTTGACCTGTTGGCAACTTGCATTAGCAGGTCATTCTTTACTTTAATTTTTCAATGAATACCCTAAATTAACTCATATTTACTCTCTCAAAAGTCCATCCAATTTAATATGAACCTTTTTTTTGTTACAGGCCATGGTAGTCATGGTGGTGCTGGTGGTGGTGTAAAGAGAAACAGAGATGAAGAAGGAAATAAGAATCGGTTGGGATCGCGTCGAACGTCGTCGAGCCCTCCTAGAACAACAAGGAGTACCAGCTGCGCCGAGAAGAATCGGTCCGCTTCGCGTCGGACGTCGTCGAGACCTCCTCGAATAAGGAGAAGTACCAACGGCGTCGCTCTAATTTTACTGCCCATGTCATTGTCAGAAATTTTATTTTTTATTTAACAATTTAATATTTTGTTAATAAAGCTACATGTCATGGTGGTGGTGGTGAACTGAGGAAACCTGCTTCTAAGGTCGGGCGGATTATTTTTTAACTTTTCTAAAGATAATATTTTCGATGAGAATATTTTTTTGGACGGAGAATGGCCATTCTCTTTGCTTTTAACACGAAGAATGGCCATTCTCTTTGCTTTTAATATGGCGAATGGACGGAGAATGGTACATTTAGGACGGAGAATGGTACATTTAGGACGGAGAGTGGACGGAGAATACGACGAATGGCCATTCTCTTTGCTTTTAATACGACGAATGGACGGTGAATACGGCGAATGGCCATTCTCTTTGCTTTTAATACGGCGAATGGACGGAGAATGGTACATTTAGGACGGAGAATGGTACATTCAGGATGGAGAATGGACGGAGAATACGGCGAATGGCCATTCTCTTTGCTTTTAATACGGCGAATGGACGGTGAATACGGCAAATGGACGGAGAATGGCCATTCTCTTTGCTTTTAACACGGAGAATGGCCATTCTCTTTGCTTTTAATACGACGAATGGACGGAGAATGGTACATTTAGGACGGAGAATGGTACATTTAGGACGGAGAATGATACATTTAGGACGGAGAATGGTACATTTAGGAAGCCAATAAAAGCTCGTTCTCTCAAATCTCTTCTTTGTGTAAATTAAATCCAATGAGATCACAATACCTAATTTTAGTTATTGCTCAGCAAAGTCTGCTTAGCTGTTGTAAAATTGTGGGTTGCTTCTGTGACACTTTCATCTTTAATCTCATGTTCTCTATGAATATGTGTTCTGTTTGATTTTGATTTAGTAATCTTTCCATAATTAGTTTTTTTTGTTTTATCTAACAATTTAATATTTTGTTATAAAGCTACAGGGCATGGTGGTGGTGGTGGAAAGAGAAATGGCGATAAAGAAGAAAAGAAGAAGAAGTTCCGGTTCGCGGTGGACTTCGTCGAGTTTCTCAATCAAGCGGAATTAATCCTCTTATAAAGTTCCTTAATTGAAGTTGATCACGATAACCTTTTGAATTTTTCAAATAGATAGTAGAATCTTCCTCGAGCCCTCCTCAATCAAACGGCTAGTAGAATCTTCCTCGAGCCCTCCTCAATCAAACGGCTAGTAGATTGTTTGCTAGTCTCAAAATTTATTTGTCTTTCCATCTTCCTCACTTTTTGTACTTCTCTCTTACTATATATACAATAGTTTTCTTGTTTCATAGTACTATTATTCATTCTAAAATACATAGAATAGTTTTCTGAAATACAATAGTTTTCTTGTTCTCAAGATGTCTACTCGTGTGGGGGGAAATGTAGAAGACGTAGAAGATTGGTTGCCAACTCCAAATAAAACCTTCATTCCGCATATGTTGTGCAGGATTGAACAACAACTGTCAAAGATTTCAGCTGATGTTGCATCGATCAATTCTTTGCTTGGTTCAATACAATTTGAACAAATGAATTTATCTCGGCGTTTGGAGAAGATTGAAGAATCTCCAGCTTTGAAGAAGGCATCTTCATCTGGAGTATTTAATAATGTGAAGGTGGTTTCCGTTGTATCTTCTTCCGATGAGGAGGACGTGGAGCTACAGTCTCGTAGTAAAGCATTGGACCTAATGCTCGTATTGTCCCCTATAGAAGAAACTGACTTTAGCAGTTCTTCTAAAAGAATGCGTGGAAATTTACATCCGGTCACACTATCGAAAAATTTAATAAGGGGTTCAACCTCGAAGCCTAGCAATTGTACTAGTCGTTCTTCGAGATATTACGACTATATTTTTGCCGATGATAGACCTGACGAGTAAGTAATATGAGTTTTGATTTAATTCCAACAGTTTTTTTCTTCTAATTTATTTGTTTCTTTTCTTATAGAAATAATATCATCTCGCAACAAAAACTATGTGTCTCGGTTTGAGATAAAGACCTTAGCTCCTTTAACGAAAGTTACCAATAGGGTATTATTTTCCATAAATAAATTTACTTCATTTATTTTGTATCTGAGAAAATTACAACTGTAGGAATCTAATCTAGAAGACGATTACTTTATCCCTTGGACGATGCGATGAAGAAAAACTCGAACTTCGAAGAACTTGGACAGCGACTGGGCAATCTCTCTGTTCTCTCTGAAATTGACTGTAGTGTGTGATGAAGATGAAGAAACTCTTTTTTATAGAGTTCTGGATAACTGTTCTGAAGCATACGTTCAATCAGTTACTTGACGTGTGCATAACTGCAGGGACGCGTGGCGAATTCTGGTGAAGACACCTTGGAGTGCGGTTGAGAGTAGCAAAATATATCTAGAAGAGATTGGTGGCATGGATGCCACGTTGCATAACTTCTGAATAACTGAGTAACTGAGTACAGGACACGTGAGAACGTGTGTTGACTGTACATTGAAAGTCATCCTGGATGCCTTTGCTGTGATACGCTGTCTTTGAAGAAGAGTCATACGCTAGCTTTTGAAAGCACATGTCTTACATACGCTGACTTGGATCATATAAAGCTGATACGCTCACTTGATTGGAAAGGAGTCGTATGGAGTCCATACGCTTACTTGGCTGGAAAGGAGTCGTATGGGGTCCATACGCTCACTTAATTAGGAAGGAGTCGTATGGGGTCCATACGCTCACTTAATTGGGAAAGAGTCGTATGGGGTCCATACGCTCATACGCTCATTTAGCAAGGAGTTGTATGGGGTCCATACGCTCATTTGGATGGCAAGGAGTTGTATGGGGTCCATACGCTCACTTGGTGGGGAAGAAGCCGTATGGATTGAGGGAATAGACACGTGGCTGTTCTCAATCTTCTCAAACACGCCATATCTTCAAATACTGACAAATATTTCTTGAGCGTCGTGCTGCAGATATGATGGCTGACAGTCTGTCAGTAATGATGGCTTTTTATTTATGATGGCTGCTGAGCTGTCCTCGTAAGAGACAAAATCCTTTCTCGAAAACCTATATGACGGCTAATCTTCATAGGGCAGCTGTCTTTGCACAAAAGACGAAGTATCAGATTTATCCTTCATTAAATACATGCTGTGCTGTCATCTCAAGAAATATTAAAATATTCACTGAGCGTATGGCCTTGACTGAGCGTATGGCTTGGACTGAGCGTATGGCCTTGAGCGTATGACTTGGACTGAGCGTATGGCTTTGAGCGTATGACTTAGACTGAGTCTTATGTCAGCGTGTCATAATTTTTACACCCTACAAGACCCCCTTCAAAGTTTTCGAACTTATGAATTTCAAAAGTTCGAAATTACTTTGAACTTAAAGTGGGAATAAGTCCTGACATGCTGGCATAAGTTTGTTATCTTCCTCAATATCAGTACAAATCTTTAGGGATTTTGTTTAAAGCATATCCGCCGTTTGAACTTCTTCTTTTCTTCTATAAATAGGACTTCCAAGACCTAATTTATTTCTTTACTTTTGCATTCATCTTCGAGAGAGAAAAAGAAACTCAAGACTCAACTTTCTTCTTCTTCGACTCAAGCTTTATCAATGGCGCCCAAGGTTGATGCTGCTGCGTAGGAAAAGGGGAAGGCTCCTGCGGAGTCATCTCAGCCCGCCGCCGCCGCTGCTAAGAAGACTACCAATGAGCGCGTTCGACGAGTGAACGCCCATTGAAGCCTCTCTATGGTGAGGATGATGATGATGAACTGTAACTATCCCCTATTTAGGGCTCTGGTTAGAACAAAATCATAAAACGTATCCCCTTTTTAGGGTCAAATACGTCAGAAATTACGCTTCCCTCTTTAGGGTTTAGCCGTATCCCATATTTTTTGTTTATACGAAAAATATGTTTGGAGCATATTCTGTATGATATGCGTATTTTGATAGAAATGTCAAAATACGCTGTCTTGAAAGAATATGCTATGGCGAGTTGCCTCGCTGAGATACGCTAACTCCTGTGTTAGCGTATGTTTTTTATGATCATTGTCAACCATACACTGATACGCTCAAACTGAACATAAACTGAACTTCTAAAATCATTCACTTAAGATAAGATAAACTGAGCAAAAAAGTGATCTCTGAATCTGTCATACACTTAGAATAAACTGAGCGTATATGGATCTTCGAGTCTGCCATACGCTAAGGATATACTGAGCGTATGCTGAACCTTGAGTCTGCCATACGCTTAGTAAAAACTGAGCGTATGCTGAACCTTGAGTCTGCCATACGCTTAGTAAAAACTGAGTGTATGCTGAACCTTGAGTCTTCCATACGCTTAGTAAAAACTGAGCGTATGCTGAACTTTGAGTCTGCCATATGCTTAGTAAAAAACTGAGCGTATGCTGAACTTTGTCATCTCTTGATGTTGAAGATTACTAAGGTTTCATTCTTCTTTTGCAGTGGATATTCTGGCTCAGGAGGCAGAATTTGAAGGATGTGTGGGAAATAACTATAGAAGTGACTTATCACATGTTCGTTTTCTCCAATTCGATGGACCTTCTACAAGAATAGCTCTTTTGACCAATCAAGAAAATGACACTTTGCTGAACCTGATGAGTGGACTGCCTTTACAAAGTGTGGATGGTGTTACCCATTCGAAGCCAGCATTTCTTTTCGGAGATGCTATTGATATGAATTCTCAGCCTGCTCTAGACAAAGTATCATACTGTTACTATAGGGATGGTGATGTAAATCAGCCAATGTATTTGACTGGTTTATCAAAAAGTATCAACATAGCTCGTTTATTTCATGCGAGTTGTCAAAGACAGATGAAGTGGGATATCACTCCATCTCGACAAGCAAAGGCTGGGTGGATAGGATATCGTCAAGGAAGATTCCGCAGTGGTACTGAACCATATGTCACATCTCTGCGAGGACTGCTACCTGCCACCATCCCTCCTGAGGACTCGGCACTGCTGAAGCCAGTCAGAGTCCCGATTTTTACAAACAAATTTGCTCAACTGGAAAATGCCATCTATCTAAAACAGTCAATGAGGCTGACTGGTCTGGTAAATCCTGAGAATACCAGATGGATGCTCTTGTAAAATGGATTCTGAAGAATTTTGGTGAACAGTTACAGGTGATAGGCCTATATGATGCCATTAAGTGCACTGTCTATGGTTTCAGGCCAAACCCGGATTTATTCTTGGCGTTAGCGGAGAGGTATAACTACCGTACCGGCACCTTCATGACCCCAAGAGGCGAAATGGGATTCGCCCTTCATGAAATGGCATATATTTCTCAACTGCCAACAGCAGATCTGCCATATAAAGAATATATCCCTTTTGTTGATGAAATGAATAAGATCTCCGAAGCCAACCCACTGGTTCTTCATGTCTTTGAAGAATTGATGTGCCATTACAGTATTTGTAAGGCATTTTATAAAGGACAAAGTGGAGAGAAGGAGATTCCAACTGTTATTCTTCCAAATGGATGGCCTATTTATTTCAAGGCCGTACTGATGAAGTTCAAAAAAAGAAGAAATCTGAGCAGTATGTCGGTGAATTTAAACTTCTGAATCAAGCTGAGATTGATAGGCTCATCCGGGATACCACTCATGACGACATTGTCATTGAGGAAGACGAAGGCACTTATAAAGCCGGTGATAGGTTTGAGACCTATATTAAGCAGGACAGCCGAGAATTATCCGCTGAAGGTCATCTGGCCGGATTTATCTCTCTCTGGCTGAGAAAATTCGTAGTTCCTGGCACCTGTTCAGCAGACAGGATGCACAGAGGAGTTGTCTTCGCAGCAGTCTGTCTGGTTTTTGGGTATAAGATGGATTTACTGACAGCGATGACATGCCGTCTGAATGCTGGATTAAGGGCTACACAGACAGAATGTTCGAATTGGCAAGGAAGAGCCTTACCTCCTTTCCTCGGGTAGAAATGCCCTTTACCTATTTATTTGGATGGCTACTTCTGCATTTCGAATCTCTTATGAGTGCTGGGATGGCTAGACCAGATGACACCTTTCTGGAAAGATACAGTCACACACCAAAGTGGAAATATGACACTTTGACAGATTGTAGGACTATATTAAACAGGGAAGAACTATGGAGCTTCACTTGTGTTCCTCCACCTGTTGGATATGAGACCATGCTTGGAAGGTTGATTGATGGCATTGGTGGAAATGAGTTGGATGATGTTCAACATGAATGGCTGAAGAGGATCAGGCCATCTCATTTAATCTGCCGCCGTGACAACATCACTTATCTAGAACCATATCTTCCGAGCAGTTTGTTCGACAATTTGGTTACGATCAGTGCATGTAGGCAATGCAATGACGTGTTTGGTTATCAAGGCGGGTTGATTGATGGTGCCAGAGCGTGGATATATTACATTGCTAAAGGTACAAGGGCTACCTTTTCTATGCCAGATCCGGTCACTATCAGAGAGGAGCTGAATATTGGCGTTATGCCAAATTCTATGTATCAGCTAATACCTTTGATGAAAAATTCAGCATCTTAGGTAGAAGCTTATTCATATTGAAAAGAAATCAACTAAATCAGCCCTACCTAGAGATTGCCATGATCAAGAAGATCCTTGGCTACCGATGAAGTTGATGATGAAGTTCTAGAAACTTTCTTCTCTGATGACCTTCATCAACCTACATGTACCATCGGGAGTGCTGAAGAAAGTATATTGCTGATAATACCCGAAGAGGAAGCGGGGCAAAGGTGCTGCTGGGCCTGCCCCAAAAAGAGTCACTCGAGCAGAGACTCGAAATCGTGGAGGAATTACCATTCCAGGGACTTCTCCTGTTTCCAATCGAGTCAGAGATACTGAAGAAGCAGGTAGTGATCCAAAAGACAATTATCCTACTGTTCCATTCACAAAAAGAATAGGAAGGAAAGTGATAGTTTCAAAAACTAAATCCGTAATTTATCTCGATGCAGAGAGTCCCACTGATCGGCTGTGCGATTGGCTTCAGAAAAACAAGCTGCTTTTGATTTTTCTGTAAAGGCAGAACCTGTTGAAGAAGATATTCCTGAACCTGCTGGGTCATCCATGCCTTCTGATATAGGACCGATTCCACCAATGGCCGATGATACGCAGGAGATTAGTCACCTACGGTAGAGGCCGAGCATCAGACTGAAAACAGCTAATGACTTACTGATTTTGGGAGAATCAGTGAAGGAAGCCACTTCTCTCAAACCAATTGCTGAAGCTTCAGAGAGCGAACAAGTTGACTATGAACCGTCGTCATTCTTCTAGAGAAGAAGACATGGAGATAGACGATGAATCACCATCTAAAACACCAATTGAGCACTGAAGACCATTGGTCAACATCAGGGTTGACACCAGAGCCGGAGAGGCATATAGAAGTTCAAGTTTTGAGTACTTCTGGGGCGGGAAGCAGTTAAATAAATCCCGTATCAGAAAGTACTCTGAACAGACTACGAGCCGGGCTGAATGATCCGAAGGAAAACTGAATATGAACCAGCTCCAGGTAATATTTATTCATCAAAGTTTTGTCTTGTCTCTGCTTTATTGTCTTTTGGTTTTAATCATGCTTCTTTGATTCCAACAGCTGTAGGAACTGCACCGGCTATGAGTTCTACTCAAGCCCCACTTGTTCAAATGTGGGTGAGGGGAAGTTCACATTGCTAAGTCTCCAAAAGCACTAACTTCAGCTCCAAGAATAGAGGCTCCTCCTGCTCCTTCCTCTACTATTGCAGCGACTCCCGGTTTTGATACAGGGATAGCAAAGATCATGGGGATGTATTCAGATATTATTATTCGTATCTAGATACATTCTCAAGACGACTTATGAAGGATGAGACTATGCCCTTTTCGAGTCTTCGAGAAGCGACTAGTTTCCACTTTCAACTTTGAGACAGGCTGGTTATGGGACCCAGTGTGTCTTTTGAACATCTCTGAATGATTTAGAAGCAAACATCCATAAATATTGGGAGATAAAAAAGGAGGATATTAATTCCCTGACTGCAGCTGAGATTGCTCAATTCGAGAATGAAGCTCAAGCTCAGCACATTGCTTGACAGAATTCCTCGCTCAGTCTTCCAAAGAGTTAATGGCGAAAGACGAAGAAATAATAAGTACTCGTCGAATATGGAGCACCTAGAGAAAGATGAAGCGTCAAAAGCTGAAGAGCTTAGAAAGCTGAGGGAAGAGCTAGCTCGTATTTAGGAGCAAATTGCCTCCGTGGAAACAGAATAATCAGAGATGCTACTAATCGTAAATCTGCAGCTGAACGTTGTCAAGTTTTACAGCAAGAGCGAAAATTGATGCAAACCAATCAGATTAAAGAGACCAATCGCCGTAGCTCTATTATTGTGGAATATGACCAACGGATGATTGGAGCTGAAACAGCAGAGCGAATCAAGAAAGCTCATGAAGAAAAGATAAATAATGTAATCAGTATTCAGGAGATAATTACTCCTCCTAAATAGATCTTTACATTATCATGTATTGAAGTTTGATACCCATTTGTAATCATTGTTCTGTTTGATTGAATGAATATCTTGGCTTGATTTCAATTTGTGGATGATATTTTTGTAGAAAACATGTTCAGAGGTAATAATACATGACATATTTCATAAAATAGAATATACAAATAAACTTTGTAACTCTATCATGATACTAAACCAAAGATAATTTAGTTTAATACTGATTAGAGAAAACAGAATTCAGATAAAGATATCTTTGAATTCTATTTTCCATGATCTTTGGACTCGGAAATCAAAAGACGAGATATCATTTTCAGAGAATAGAAAATATGATACATACTGAGATAGAAAATTCAGAGGTAATATGGACATGATTTTCTATACAAGATCTTTATTAAATCCACTGGGGGTCTAATAAGACAAAATATCAAAGTCTCTGGGAAAATGATACATGGTAGAATATCAGTTTTCTCTGGGGATAACGATATCGAAATAACTTTTGTAGAGAAGAATTTTATATTTGGGGGAATGATGAAAATATTATACATAATATTTCTTAAGAATTTGCCATTGATAGGCATCATCATGACTTTCCCATCCATAGAGGCAAGCTGGTATGCTCCGTTAGAGAAGACTTTGTTCACTACGAATGGGCCTTCCCATTTGTGTCAAATTTGCCTTTGCTCATATGTGTCATGGTCATAGGACGTCTGATAGTAAGGACCAGTTCTTCCTTCTGATATGCTCTGACTTTGACTTTCCGGTTAAAAGCTTTTGAGATTCGGGCTGATACAGCTCGATATTTGTTGAGCATACAATCATTTTTCATCTAGAGCTTTCAATTCTTGAGTCGAAGACGATCATTATTTTCTGTTATAAGTTCATTGGAGATTGCAATTCTCAGAGAAGGAATTGGATCTCAAGGGGAAGAACAGCTTCACATCCATATACCAAAGAGAAAGGCATACATCCGGTTGCATTGCGAACTGTGGTACGGTAGGCCCATAAACATTCACCAAGCTTCTCGCTCCAGTTGCGTTTTGGAAGAAACAAAACTTTTTCAAGAGTTTGATGATCGTTTTATTGAAAGCTTCTGCCAATCCATTAGCTGCTGGATTATATGCTGTAGAAGCTAAATTATTGATCCGATGATCGTCGCAGAATCGAGTAAATTTCTGACTGACGAACTGCGGTCCATTATCATGGATAATACGCCGAGGAACACCAAATCGATAGATGATATGATGCTTGACGAAGTTGATAACACTAGAAATTTGACTTCAGATAACGGGATTGTTTCAGCCCATTTGGAAAAGTAACGGTTATTGCTAGAATAAACCGATGTCCTCTTGATGATGGTGGGTTGATGGGACCAATGACGTCCATGCCCCAAGCTTCAAAGGGCCATGATGCGCTATGGGTGTAAGAACTCTGACGGTGATGGATAAAGTCTGCATGAATTTGACAGGCTTTACATTTTCGAGCATATTGAATGGCGTCAGCCACCATCGTGGGCCAATAATAACCCATACGTCGGATACGATCTTGAAGTTTAGGACCTGGTTGATGGGCTCCACAAACACCATCATGTGCTTCACGGATAATCTGCTTGTGCTTCTTCACCAGCGATGCATCGAAGGAGAAGACGTCGTAGGACCGACGGTATAGTGTCTTCGTAGTATGATTATAATAGAATCTGAGAGATCTACGCCGAATAGACGCTGCTTCACTCGGAGTACGGGAAGTATGTCATATAATACAAAGTCTAGAAATGGGCGTCTCCAGTCTTCAGTTATGGCTCTGTTTCATTAGAAAGACATATTCTATAGTAGAATCGGAAGAAGACGAGGACACTTTGTCAAACTTTAATCCAGCATCAAGGTTGAGAGAATCTTCATGAGGATTATGGAGAAAAGCCAAAGCCAGATTATTCTCAACACAGAATAGTTCTCGGTTATAAACCACTATTATTGTTGACGTCTGATTGGTATGGCTAATACAGCAGCAAGATTAGCCAAAGCATCAGCTTCTGCATTATAGGCTCGGAACATGTTCATAAAGAAACCTTCAAAGGATGAGACCATGGAAAGTGCTGCTCGATGATAGGTATCAAATCCTGATGACGAACTTTATATGTTCCTCTGATCTGGTTGACAATAAGCTTGGAGTCTACATAAACTTCCAAATATTGAATATCTAGATGTTTAGCAAGTTGAAGATCGATGAGCAATGCATTATATTCGGCTACATTGTTTGAACATGATTGATCTAGAGAATAAGCCCTCTGAATAGTTAGTCCTTCCGGGATATAAGAACAATCCCAACTCCGGCGATAATATCGCCGTTAGGACCTATTCTAGATGCTCCATCAAAGAATAGACGCCAGGTAGGAATTCTTCAGAAACCAGATTTGAATCTAGAACTTCATCTGGAATCTCATCATATAATTGGAATCTTCTGGAACCGCAGAGCTGCCAGAAAATCAGCAAGAGCCTATCCTTTAACTGACTTCTGGAGAATATAATGCATGTCGTATTGAGCTAACAAGATTCCCCAATTAGCTAGTCTGGAGTTAAGAATATCGGGTTCTTCATCATAATCCTGAGGGATTCACTCTAGAAATGACGTGAATTGTTTGCCGATAATATAATATCGCGTTTTCTGAACAGCAAACATTAATGCTAAGCATTCTTTCCGATTGGAGAATAACGCGGTTCAGCCTGTCATTGTGCGACTGAGATAATAATAGCTGTTCATGGCCATCTTTATTTTTTGGACGAGTATGCACCAAGAGAATGAATGATCCATGGCTCGAACATATAGAAGGAATGGTATTCCCGAGACGGGAGGTACCAAAACTGGAGGGTTCATGAGATACTGTTTGATATCGTCAAATGCTTTTTGACATTCTTCGTTCCAGACGAAAGATCACCTTTCTTCAGAAGTTTGTTGAATGGTCTGCAGCGTCCTGATAAGTTAGAAATGAATCTCCTGATATAAGCGATTCTTCCTTGAAATCCCGTAGCTCTTTTAAGGTGCGTGGAGGACGCATCTCTTGAATGGCTTTGATCTTCTCGGGATCCCGTGTATACCTTTAGCGGTAATGACGAAGCCGAGAAATTACCACTAGAGACGCCCAGGAAGGACTTAGTAGGGTTCATTTTAAGTTGAGGCTGATGCATTAAATCAAAGATAGACTTCAAATCTTGGATATGATCTCCTTTCGTCGACTTTTGACTGCAATATCATCAACATAGCATTCGACTATTTTCCGGGATGTTCGCGGAATATATACTCATTGCTCGCTGATGTTGCTCCTGCATTTTTGAGACCAACGGCATTACTGTATAACAGTATGTACGATCGGCGTTCTGAAGGAAGTGTGTTTTTCATCATCTGGAAATATTTGATTTGGTTGTATCCCGAATACCTATCCATGAATGACAACCGTTCGAAACCACATGTGTTGTCGATCATGACATCTGTAATTGGAAGGGAAACCGTCTTTAGGACAAGCTGCATTGAGATCGCGAAAGTCTATACAGACTCGGATCTTGCCAGTCTTTTAAGGACAGGAACGATGTTAGCCACCCATTCAGGATGTTGTTCTCTCGAATAAATTCGGAAGCCATAAGCTTGTTGACTTCAGCTTCAATTGCATCCATAATGTCTGGACAAAATCGTCGCTGTTGTTGTTTGACTGGTTTAGCATTGGCATGATTATAGTTTGTGCATTACAATCTTTGGATTAGTCCCCGCATATCCTCATAACTCCAAGCGAAGACATCGATATCTTCATAAATAAGCTTGATCATGTCTTGCTTATCTGTTTCTGAAAGACTTTCACTGATAAATATTGGTTTAGGGGACCCTTCTTCACCAACATCAATTGGATAAGTTTATCTCAGTAGGAGGTTCCCTCTGCTCGAACCTGAATCCCATGATTATAATCTTTGACCCATTGTTCTGATTCGGGAGATATTTCAAATCATCCTCATCTTCATCATTTTCTTGCGGGCCATCAACAGAGACCATATTGAGGATAAAATAGAGCGATGGAGATCGCCAATACTCGTGTCAGAATCCCAAGAGAGGGAACCGGAAGACTCAGATCGTTCGTCTTCATCGGATTTTAAATCTTCATGGACTATGTTGATAAGGAAGTAGGAGCAATGAACTAAGCCACATTTTGTCCTTCCGTATTTAGTGGAGGAATTCGAACAGGCATTCTTTTCCTTTCTATATTGAGACTAGTCTGAAGTCATAACCCATATTCTTGATAATATTTTTGGATTGGACTGTAGCGACGCAGTTGAAACCTTCCAGTATCGTCGTTTATGTCATCTTCTTCCATGTTAGGAGGATTCTGGGGTCCTTTATAGAAGAATATTGGATTCCTTCTTTCTAATAGGGACCACGAAGTATGATTTTTGTATGGACTCCAATGATACGTCTGTATGAAGAGTTTGAATAACTCCTATAGTTAGTGGCTCTAAGCTATCTAGCAATTGTAAATAACTTTGTACATGATTACAGACATCAATATAGTAAAGGAGATTCTTCATTAATATTAGATACTGTATTTATAACAGAAGGCTGAGCCTTATCAACTTAGTCAAATTAATGACAAAAGGGGGAGGAAGAGCGATCAGAAGTTTGTTTCGATAAGATCGATAACAAAAGGCTCAGAAGAGGTGAGCTCCCTTGAGAAGATCGTGGATAAGTAGTACGTCCACACTGGAATGACTAGAGTATCTGGTCTAGCCTGAGAAGGTGGAGGGGGAGTGGTACGTCCCTGAAAAAATTATCAGCAAACTTTGTGGAGCTTGGGAAGACGACACAGTAGTACATCCACTGACAAGAATTATCAGTGAGCCTTGTGGAGCCTGGGCAGGTGATGAAGTAGTACGTCCACTGACAGGAATATCAGTGAGCCTTCTTCGGATGATTTAACAGACTACGGAGGAGTGATACGCCCTTTTACAGGAATAACAAAAGTGTCGACTTTGATATCTCATCGTCATTATCCATAGCTTGCAAGACTTTGAGTATTCATCTTTGTACATGCAAGCGTCATTGAAGTAAGCTTCGACTCCTTGAATGGATAGAGATCTGCAACCTCTTCTGAACTTCTCCATTATTATCAATATATTTGAAGCACTGATGAAGAGTCGAAGGAACGACATATGTTCATGCAAGAATGGTCTCCCTAATGAGAATTGTATGAGCAACCATGATTGTCGATGATGTAAAAAGTAACTTGGTGCGAAGATGCCTATTTGAAATTTGAGGCGATCTTTGCCCAAAGGCTCACTTTTTCCTGATTGAATCCCAAGATGGTAGTGCTAGTGCTGGAAAGACTATGCACAGGTATCTTCAGCGCATCTAGCATAGCCTTTGGCATAATACTGAGAGCAGATCCTGGATCAATCAGTAGCGATCAACCTTCATAGAATCGATCTATCCTGTATGATATAAAGGACGTCATGTCGATTATCCTCTAGCAGCATATCGTCCTGCGTAAAGGTAATGTTTGGAATAAATTCCAATACTATGGCAATGAAACAGGTTCTGTTTCCAACTTCTTAAAGAGAGTTATGCAGGTTCTTGCAGCAGTGCTCACTCAGAGTTTTCGAGTCTCTTTAGAGAGGCGTAAGAGCTCGAAGATTAATAATTTAGCTGGGTATTAGCTAGTTGAGCCAATATATCAAATTATAAGGCTTTTCAAGTCCTGTAGGAGATGACTTCTTCAATGGTTTGTCGAGCGGACTTGTTGTTGCCTTTGTCAGCTGCTGTTGGCTTAGAAGGAATTGTCTCAACGGAACATTTGAAGGCTCTTCAGTAGAGACTGGTGTTGGAGCCGTAACCGGAGGACATCAGAAGTTCTTCAAGAATTTTAGCATAATCTTTCAGTCTATTTTTCCTGACCGAGTTCCAGCAAGAACTTCGCCTCAGGCTCAGGTTCAGGGTCTATGGAAACCATGTTGAATCTTTATCTTGCTCTGGTTCTTTTATGCTTGATGAGAGCTTCATTCCAGAAACCAAGGCCAACACGAGATTGATTATGCCTCATAGTAATGGCTAAAGGTGCTCGGGAGTCCTTTGCCTGAGTTCAAACCAGAGCAGTGGCTAGATCATAACCCATCTTCGCCATTAATTCACGAGATTGTGAACTGTATAGATGAAATGCAGGCTTGTACCTATTCAGATTGAGGTACAGATTTATCTCCGTAGGGAGTGAATTTCCTACCAAGATGAAACGTAGAGGTTAGATAAAAATCGGGTGTGAAACTAGAAGTCACATTGCATGAACTTAGTCTTCCGAGCTCTTTTCAGATGAGGGAGTCTTCCGAGGAGAAAGAGGAAGACGTCTCAAACTCGTCATTAAATCTGGGTGAATCCACATGATCTCTCCCTTCTTAGTTGTGACAGGAACAAGTCCTTCATTCTGTGTGGTGGGATGTTCACAACTTCGAGAGTTGCTTTGGGGATAGGAAACAATCCCACTTTCCACCATTAAAGGAGGGAAGTTAACGAACTGCATTAAAATTACATTTGCTGTGACTGTCTTGTCTTTGGGTGTCAGTGTCACAGCTCCTGATTAATCATCTCTTGGTCTTTCCTTTAATACATAGCAAGACGGATTGTATGACCCAGCATTGATGATATAGACAGTATTTGGAGGATCTGTCTTATTGGCTTCATCAGGCTTTTGATTTCTGACAATTGAATCTTGTTACCTTTGAGCAAGCATTCAAAGATACCCTGAACATCGTCATCGTCAAAAGAATATTCTTCTTCGGCCCGAGGAGGTCTCTGTTGTTGATTTTGTTGGAGGGGGTAGCTTGGGTAGTCTTCACCTCTTGACTACTGCTTTGGAGATTGACTTCAAGAGCTTCTTCCCTTGCGATTGTTGGGTAGAGTATATGCTAGCACTCTGATTTGATCTTGGGAGCCATTTGTACCCCCAGACCTTGAAGGTCTCAGCACTGACTTCAGCAGCCTTGGCACTGACAATGAAAGAAGGCCAATGGAACTGAGTGGACCTGTCCACATGCTGATAATTGGTAAGAGATTGACTTGCAAGTGTCGATAGTAACAGCATCGGGAGTTCCGAGAGGATTTTGAGGGCTTCTCTTCTGAATCTTTCAATGAAGTCCTCGGTGGTTTCATTATTTTTTGTTAATTTATGAGGGCTGACATGGTCATGTCATTGAGTCCTTCATAGAACCGTTCAAAACATTTGCTTGAAACCGGCAATGAGGTGATGCACCCATCAGGAAGACTTCTATACCATTATAAGCCGTTCCTTTGAGACACCCAACAAACACCCGAGTAAGGAGGGTCACTTGGTTGCAGTTGATCAGTCATTACCTCAAAATAATTAATGAACTGACTTGGGGAGGTGTCCTATCAAAGAAAGGATAGTCGGAGGCTTGTATTTGAGGAGATATGATACTTGCTTCCATTCTATCGGGTAAGGTTGCTGATACCTAACCTTGCAAACCATCTCTATTTGAATGCCTCAAATTGAGTTCGAAGATTTCTTAAACTTCAGTAAAATTCCGGAGGATTGTGGAGTTGTATTGTTGAGTGTAATTGGGAGGAGGGACTGCAGCATATGTACCACCCCCAGCTCCAGACTGACTTGGAGTGGGTTGTACAGGAAACATTAGATTGTACCCCCGGAATAGTAGAGGGTTCCGGGTTTGGACAACAGGAGTATTAATAACAATGGAGGGGCTGTATGTTGAACTTGCTGAGTTTGATGTTGAGCTTGCATAAGAGTGTGCATAGCATTCAATGTATCTGCCATAGCTCGCAACTGTTGTTCTAAGGAAGAAATCCTTGTTCATAAGCTTCGGTGCTAGTTGAAGGTTCATGATTGCCCTCTGCCATGTAAGTGGTAATCGTTCGAGGAATAGATGATGAAACAGTTCGGTTCTGAATCATCACTGTGTGATCAGTATCTTTCTCGGGGCTCTTTACGGAATCAATCTGGAAAGTTGGATGTCTCCAAGGAAGTCCTCTGGATCTCCGGATTACCACTTGGATAAGAGAAGAAGAGACTCTGGCCAAGCTCCGGCTGGATCGGGTGCCGAGATAAACTCCATCTTCAGAATCTGATATAGCATCAGATCGTATGCTACCCCCAATATTTCTGGAGGTCATTGACAGAAGCATAAAGAGGTTCATCTTCATCCAATATGGTTCATATTGAATCGTTCGAAAACAGATCATCTTTTTGGTGAATAACAATATTGAATCACAACTCGAGGTTGGAAGTTGAACCATGCTTTCATAGCAAACATGAGCAATATCATAACCTGATGAGTGGTCAATTCTCCGTTTATTTTGCAAATACTCCGGAGATCTATAGGAACAGATTGGGAAGTACTTGAAGATAGTTCTGTGTAGAAACTTGTCTTTTGTTCTTCTGTCTTCTCGGTTCTTGAGTGTATAAGACTGATTAATTTGAGCCACATAGTTTTTGGCATATTCTGCATCAGGGTCTAATATACTTATCTCAGTGGACCGAGACGATTCCGATGAAGCTTGTTACGAAGATCCGTAGAGATCTGACTTGGTATCAGTCTTGGATACTTGTATTTGTCTTTCTCAGAACGAGAAATTTGAGAGAAGGAGATGGGTATATTCCGACAGGAGTCGGTAATAATCCATCTTTAGAGGAATTAGCCAAAAGGCATTTTCCTTTGTTTGATCTAGTAAGAGTACTAGTCAAATTAACTCCAGAGGTAAAGACCTTAGGAGTAGAGGAGTTGATAAAGAGTCTTTCTCCTTGGTGGCAAGATGTGCAAGTGAGGGGAAATCATTTGTATGTCTGTGGAAGAGACCCCCAGCTTGATTTGAGAAACAGTCAAAGGACTGTATCTGTTAGCATATGCTGACTTCAGTTGGACTTTGGTCATACGCTACCTTTTATTAGCATACGCTGGTTTGGCTTAGCATATGCTGCCTTTGCCATACGCTGCCCTTTGACTGCATACGTACAAATTCATCAATGGCTAAAGAGCCGATGCTGTCGTAAGAGTAGAGGGGGAAGAGACTTGACATGTCCAGAGATGGTTTTCTTGGACACGCTGACTTGGTTAAAGAACCAACTTTGTCAGCGTGACTAGGAGAAGCCATGTTGCCGTGTTCAGAGAAGCCGAAGTGTGCTTCGTGGAAGTTGAAGACGTGTCTTGTCAGCGTGAGAAGTGACAGAAGCGTCTCGGGCTGTTGAAGAAGACTTAGGGACATAGACAGAACGTCCCTTCTTCTTGGCAGCAGGAAGAGCGGAGGAGGAAGCAGTTCTGCCCTCCTTCGCCTTGAGCATTTTCGTAAGCAGATTGGTCGAATTGTACGACCATCGTCTTCTTCGTCGAGCCCGATCGACAAAATATCGCATTAAGTTGTGCTATCTCGTTGGAGGAGACAGCTTTCCCCAGCAGAGTCGCCAATTTGTTTCCATAAATAAATTACTTATTTATTTGTATCTGAGAAAATTACAACTGTAGGAATCTAATCTAGAAGACGATTACTTTATCCCTTGGACGATGCGATGAAGAAAAACTCGAACTTCGAAGAACTTGGACAGCGATGGGCAATCCTCTGTTCTCTCTAAAATTGACTGTAGTGGATGAAGATGAAGAAACTCTTTTATAGAGTTCTGGATAACTGTTCTGAAGCATACGCTCAATCAGTTACTTGACGTGGCATAACTGCAGGGACGCGTGGCGAATTCTGGTGAAGACACTTGGAGTGCGGTTGAGAGTAGCCAGAATATATCTAGGAGAGATGGTGGCATGGATGCCACGTTGCTAACTTCTGAATAACTAAGTAACTGAGTACAGGACACGTGAGAACGTGTGTTGACTGTACATTGAAAGTCATCCTGGATGCCTTTGCTGTGATACGCTGTCTTTGAAGAAGAGTCATACGCTAGCTTTTGAAAGCACATGTCTTACAGACGCTGACTTGGATCATATAAATGATACGCTCACTTGATTGGGAAGGAGTCGTATGGAGGCCATACGCTTACTTGGATGGGAAGGAGTCGTATGGGGTCCATACGCTCACTAATTAGGAAGGGTCGTATGGGGTCCATACGCTCACTTAATTGGGAAAGAGTCGTATGGGGGTCCATACGCTCATACGCTCACTTAGCAAGGAGTTGTATGGGGTCCATACGCTCATTTGGATGGCAAGGAGTTGTATGGGGTCCATACGCTCACTTGGGGGAAGAAGCCGTGTGGATTGAGGGAGGTAGGACACGTGGTTGTTCTCAATCTTCTCAAACACGCCATATCTTCAAATACTGACAAATATTCTTGAGCGTCGTGCTGCAATATGATGGTGACAGTCTGTCAGTAAATGTGGCTTTTTATTATGATGGCTGCTGAGCTGTCTCGTAAGAGACAAAATCCTTCTCAAAAACCTATACGACGGCTAATCTTCATAGGGCAGCTGTCTTTGCACAAAAGACGAAGTGTCAGATTCATCCTTCATTAAATACAGCTGTGCTGTCATCAAGAAATATTAAAATATTCACTCAGCGTATGGCCTTGACTGAGCGTATGGCCTTGAGCGTATGGCTGGACTGAGCGTATGGCCTGAGCGTATGACTTGGACTGAGCGTATGGCTTTGAGCGTATGACTTGGACTGAGCTTATGTCAGCGTGTCATAATTTTCACACCTACAGTATGTATGTAGAGATATATTTCTTTTAGATGCCATCTATGTTTACTTCGATTCATCGATGACTTTTTAATGATTTATTCAGATTGTGGTATTGTCTCTGCTCCTCACGCAGGAGGAACGGAAAAGAATCTCCATAAAGCTAAGTATGGTTTTACCAATAAGGATATCGGTGAGTGAGCATTTTATTCTTCAATGCATATGCATTAACAATTTTCTCGTTTGTTTGTCCTTCGTAATGTATTAATTGATGTGTGTAGAAAGCAACGTACCTCTACCAACAAAAAGCCTTATGAAATATGAAAGAGTTAAATATTTTCAGGATTACATGGGATCTTAAACGGAACGAGGTATTAATGTATTATGTTTAAATATTAATCCTAATTTTCTGAAAATTAATAATTTGTTTTACCTAATTATCCTGATTCAGATATACATACCATTCATTTGGGCGAACACTATAATCTTGCAAGAGTTCTGGTTTAAAAAAAGGACTGTTGAAATTTGGGACTCACTTTCATCTAAAGATGATCCGATTCAAAGCAAACAGTCATAAAAGAAATAATAAGCTCATATTCATCATTTTATGAATTGGGAACAAGATACGCGGTATACTAAACATATGTATTTGGTAATTGTAGCTTTCAAATGGATCTCTTCTCCAAGAAGAGATTTGAAGTTGAGAGATGCTAGGTTCAGCTTTTCTACTTTTGCAATAAAACGTCCTTCTATGTTCCCCGCCAAGGCAATCTATTGATGGGGGGATTTTTGTAATATATTCATGAAAGACCGATGTAGTCTAGACTACCGTTCTCTCGATGTAAGTCTGAAAATATGTCGTCAAAAACTTCAACTTTTAGAGCAATATTTTTGATGTTATGTTTGGATATGCAGTTGATGCGGGAAAGGAAAGACGCAAAGATGCTGAATGGATTACAACTTCAAAGCACAATGAAGAGCTAAAAAAGAAGTCAATCTGAAATGATGAATATGGAAGACGATGATTTTTCTTTGCTTCTTTTATATCTAATGTATGGAAACACCTAATGTATTATGTTCATTGTTTTGTTGAGTTGTAATGACATTTTTGCCAAACGACTCGATTCTTTTTGATTAAGAAGCGAATCATTTGCCCTTCAAATTAATATAATTAAGCAGAAAGGATCTTTTGCCCTTCCATCGAATGACATTTTTTCCTACTAAGTAATTCAAAACACCCAAAACCCCTTATTAAAAAAAAGAAAAAAGAAAACCGTTCGAAGCTTCCTCTTCTTCCATATCCACTCTGTACTCAAACCTAGGTCATCTCCTCCAAAA